>APFE031471854.1:248704-290775 GCA_000404065.3 Pinus taeda
AAAAGCTATTGTACCCAAGGATTGTAGCCATTGGATTCCTAGTACAACATCAACACCTCCCATTAGAATGGAAAGCAATGGGCTAGTCAATACATATTCTCCCATGGATAGCTTGATATTGTGGCACTTTCCAGAGCAATTTATTGTTCCTCCATTTGCAATCATCACTTGACACTCTGGTGTTGGATATAGGAAGCAATTAATTCTTTTGCTACCTTACAATGAATAAAATTGTGGGTACTTCCTGAATCAATCAACACTATTACCTTTTTCTTCTTGATTTGTCCTTCTATCTTGATGGTTTGAGGAGTGGTAATTCTAGCCAATGCATTACAAGATATGCTTGGATTCATTTCTTCTTTATCTAGGCTTTTGTTCTGAGTATATCCTCTTCTTTTGAACCCCCCTTTCTTTCTCTTTTTCTTCTTCCTCTTCACAATCTATGTAGAATAATTTCTTCTCAGCACACTTATGACCTTTAGTGTATTTGTTATCACAACTGTAACAAAGCCCTTTTGTGCTTTTTTCTTCCAATTGTTGTGGTATCAACCTTATAGGTTGTGGAAGACTAGGGGCAACAGCACTTCCATCTTTATAGTTGTGAGTGGTACGCTTCCTGGTTGCCATAATTTTGCTTTCCATTTTTCTTGATAACCTGAATGCCTTCTCTAATGAATTAGGTTCCCAAAGGCAAACATCATGTTGGATATTATCCTTCAAAGCCCCTATGAACACATCAATCATGTGCTCCTCTAGAATATTTTTTACCCTTATGTTCAATTTTTGGAACTCCTCAATGTGCTCCATTATTGAACCATTTTGTTTGAGACTTATCAATTGGCTAAAAAAAGCGTTGCTTTTTGTATCCTCATAATGTGCTTTCAATTCTTCTATAAAAATTGCCCAAGTGATAAATTGTTTACGAGAGCAAATCCATTGATACCATACAAACTGATTTGGTTCCAAATATAAAGTTGCCATTCGTACCTTTTGTGTGTTTTGCACATTATTGAGATCGAAAAATTGCTCCATTTGTAATATCCATGTTGCGGGAGCCTTGCCATAAAAATTCCTCATATCGATTTTTGGAATATGGTGGGTCTTCGATCCAACATTAGAGTCTATGAAATCATGATTAACATTTATTTTGTTCGCATCATAATTTTCCTTTGCCACCCTTTCACCATTAGTAAGTATTTCTTGTAGAAAATTTGTCAAATCTGTCTTCAAATCTATATTCAAATCATCAATATTAGCTTCCATTCCATTCATCTTAGCTTTCACACAATTCATCTTAGCTTCCACACCCTTTATCTTAGATTCCATGCCATTTATCTTAGCTTCTGTTAGCTTTTATGAGAGTGAAATTTATTGCACTTGGTCTTGTAATTTTGATATGTCATGTAGCATTTCTTCCCCTTCTTCATGAGTCATGCTAGATATTTGAGGTTGCTTACTAGGTGTTTGCATTTTCTTTCCTCGGGGCATCAGTTACCGATAATAATGCTCTACTATGCCCTTTCAATTCCTTCAAAATATTTTTTCAAACCAAGCTTAAACAAAAATTTAAAAAAATCTACACACCTTTTTTCACTTTGTAGGAGCTCGATATTGCCTTTGATGTATCTCTGTAATTTCGGATCATCTAGTTTTGAAATTGTAATCTACAGTAGCCCTCTGTTTCCTCTTTCCAATGACGCTAGTATGATCCCAATTCGATTCTCCAAGGAAGAGTTATGCCAAATCTCCCACAATGACCTGATTATAGACCAGTTTAGTAGAGCGAACTTGTACGACGTGCCACGTGTCCTTGTTTCGACCTTTGGCTCTAAAAAATATATACAAGAAACTACAGTCAGTCCTCTTTTTGTACCTTCTTAAGAAATTTCAATCCGATGCTCAGAGAGAAAGTTATGACGATTTTCCCCAGGTCACCTTTTTGGAATGTAATTCAGGAGTCTGCAAAAAGACCAAATTCCTCAGGTCATATCTCCTCAAATATAGCGCGAAATACTATGAAATTCGGACCCGGGCTTCAGTGCAATTTCGTCTCAAATGGGTTTCTTTTTTTCGCTTCCGAAACATCACAGAAAAAAGTTATAGCGAAAATTCCACGATGACCTATTTGGAGCAGCGAAACCCTAAAATCCAAAAGGCTCTAATACCAAATGTTATGAAACCAGCTCACAAAATGATAGAAAATATAGATCAATGCCTTAGAATTCAGCCTCTTCGAGGGGGCAACCTCCTTTAAATTACACAAATGAATGATTATTTGATGATTCAAATGACAAAACCTCCTTTCTATATTTAGGAGTCTAAGGAGTCACAATATGACCCAGCCGACATAATAATAATAATATAAAGGCACAAAAATAACAATGGAGGGATTCTATGGGGCACAATAATAACAATATGGGGACAATAGGGGCACAACAATATTAATAAGGGATACAACTACAATAGTAATGGGCTAATCACTAGTATTATAGGGACCTAATAGGTAACATTTTTTGTAATGTTGTTATTTTGGGCATAAGGGGAACATAAGGTTTTTGTCATACATGCCATTTTAAAATTACTAATAAATCCTCATGTTATATTTCATGGTAATGGTATATATTGTTTGATGATGCATTAGGATGATATGGTAAATGATGGTGGATGATATTGAAAGTTTTATCATGTTATTTTTTTGTATGAGAGTCACAAGGTGATATTTTAAATGGAAATGAACCTAGTGGGACCCCACTTAGTTAAAATAAATTAAAAATTATAAATGTTTCCTCAAAAGTTATCTTCTCTTAAAAAAACAAAAATAAATAAATAAATTTAAAGAAAAGATAAATAGTTGTCGACTAATTGATTGGAGGATATTACAAAAGGAGCAAGAGGCCATTGAGGAAACGAATTTTTTTTTTTTTCGAGAAGTGAAGAGAGGTATGCTCTACTTTTAAGCTGTCAATTTTATAATCATAGAGTTACTTTTCTGAGTAATGAGCCTAATTGTCTTGTTGACAATAGAAATTTCTTAAGGAGTGACAAGGAAGGAGTGATTTCATCATTTTATTGTTTATGTCTATAAGGTTGTTTTAGTTTTTCTGCAATTTCTTGTCCTTTTTAGAAGGTTTAATTTATTGAAGTGCTAAATAGTGCACTTTTTGTAGAGCTCTGATTGATATGTCTTGTTAGAAGGGTCCAAACCATAAATTTTTATTATCTTGCTTCTTTCATGGCACTTAGTTGAGTTTGTATGAATGTTTAACATCTTTGGCTTCTAATATCATTTTTTAGTCCAAAATTTAGTAGAAATTTGAAAAGACAGTTGATTGCACACTCATGTTTGATTAAATAAAATGAATATCTTGACTCTTTCATATTTGGCACATGGCTCTTTAGCTTTTTGGAATATTGTTTTTAAATACTGAGCATATTTGTGACATGTGCTGCCTATTTCTTTAGCTTTCATATGTCATATTTTTAACACATGCACGATCTTTTTAGCCTATTGATGTGAAATTTTAAATCTGCCTGTAATTTCTATTATTTTCTTGTAAATTTCGTGAATTTTATTTACTTTTGGAAATAGTAAAGTACTATTTTGGCTTAACTATATTTAAAAGTTTGTCTTTCAATTACAATATTTGTAAATTTGTAAAATATATTATTAGGAATTAGACAAGGGCTTTAAACAACTGGGCTCAATTCCCATTATCTCACTTTTCCTTGTGAGATTCAAATGTTGTTAGTGAAGCATAAAAAATTCACCCTCAAAGTTGGTTTTCCTTAAAATTCAGGCACAAGGAGGACATGGGGGTAATTATGAGGAATCGATGGTTCTAGGGTTCATCAATGTTGGTGTTAAAGGTTGGGAAGCTTATTTTTGATCCATGATTTGAGCCATGTTCCAAATAACATGTTTGGGTGCTACTTCCTATAATTATAATGGAGTTACGGAATTTGAAACTTTAGGAAATAGCTTGGGCTGTTTTAGTTGTATAGATCAAAGTTTAGAGAATGAGATAGACTAAAATGTAAGGAAAATCTTGGTTGAGATGGAGTTGTGAAAAGGAATTCTTGAGGAAATTGATATCAAATGCAAGGGTATGGGATATGTCCAAAAGTGGATCAGTTAGAAGATTTATTTTAGATTTTTGAAGTGTCGTAGGATAGGACTTGTATACAAAAACTATGTGCAATAGTGTAGAATACGAGTTTAGAGGAAAATATAGGAGGGGTATCAAAAATATCATGTAGTCCTAGGTATGAAAGAAAACCTATTACTTTAAAAAGGTATAAAGGTGAAAGTATTGGTTGTCCAATGTACGTCAAGTCCAAGTTCCTAATAAAGCCATTGAGTGAAAGAAGAAGTAAAATATTGCCTAATTCAATGTCAACCCATCCTTCTAATTCAGATGAAGAATGCTTGCAAAAATATAATTTTAATACAAGGGAAATATTATAAGTTCCTGATCCAGGATGGATCTTGATTGAGTATCAATATGTTGGCTATGTAATGTTTGAGACCAAGATGGTCAGAGATAGCAACCGTTCCCAACCCAACATGCTCAAAGCTTTACAGTGTTAGATACTCATGAAACCAACTCTAAGTCGAAGAGCTCGTCGCACTGATTCCGGTGGTATGTTTGGTTTGAAAAATGGACTTCGTATGAAGGAGTTATACAAAGTCAAAGTTCAGGTCCAAGCTGGGCAAAATTCAAAGTCAACAGTCAATGCTCACGGTTCTAGTAGGCAAGGTTCTGCTTCAGGGTTCTGTGGTCAAGGTTCCAGAACCAATGGCAGGTTGACAAGTGTCTCCTTCTGGTTTGTCAAATTCTTGTGTTTATGATTGGTTGGTTCGATTTTGAATTTGACCAATAATGAAGCGCCATGTGGGCCAATGACAAGTTGCCAAGTGGCCTCCTCATGGAATTTTTTTTTTTTTATTTTTATTTATGCATCTACAGGGTCTCCGGGAGATTAGAACCGTGGACCTAAGTATCAATACCAATATATCTACTTTCAAGACACCCATTGTTCCTTGTTTCATATAGTGGATAAACTATATAAAAAGGTGTGCACTGTTGGTGAAGGGGGCCAATCCCTAAGGGTCTAGCTCCAAGGCATGTGCATGATCATGAGACCATCAACAACGAAAAAAGGATGAGGAGCAGAGTTTTTAAGCCCCAAGGCATATGAGAGCCACATGACCATAGTTGCAGGGAAGTGCTAAGTTGGCACGAATGTGGAATGTTGATATGCCACGAGACGAGGTATAACGTTATATTGGTTACATTAGATCTAATAGAAAGAAACAATGGGAACCATGTCTAATGCCACGGGTATTGAAGTTAATGCTATGTCATCAGGGCGCAGGGTTTATGGTTGTTATGCCATATGGTTGCACCAATAACAAAACACCAAAAAAAGTCTAAACATAGCAAAGACGTGCAGTTCAAACAACATGCCAAATGTCATTCCAAACTTGGTGTAGATGTAGTCAACATGGTTATCCATTGGTGTTATGAACCATGGGTAACGTGCCACATATGTCATCGTCGGTCCAATGAAGTTAGTGAATTGAAAACCATATGTTATATATATATCTATATATATATTTATATATATGGTGAATTTTCCAGTCAAATGATATGACATTGCATTTAACATATAGCTACAACAAATTCCATGGTCATCAATGAAGTATAACCTAAGTTTAAACTTTGGCTAAATAAATGTGCCATGGGTTGCAACAATATATGATTGGTGGGCTTATTAAAGTTTCTGGCTAGTTAGTCCAATAGATTTTCACTATACAAACAGTTTGTTGAAACTATACGATATAGTTTCAAAACCAATATTTGATATTGTTGGCGCGAGGTTGTAACAATATAACCATATGATATGGTTTTATGCTATGTTTGATATATGGTTGCATTCGAATTAATTTGAATTGCTAAGTGTGATACCATATAGTGCAAGTTTTATATGTTTGCAAATTGTTACACCAAACTCTAAAATTAGAATTCTGAAACATTATAGAATATTGCCAATGCACCAAAGCAAAACAAAGGCAAGTGAAGTGAAGAAGTAAGTGGCTTTTGAGCAACAATTTAAATTGGCATTCAGAGGTCATACAGAAGCCAAATTGAGCATTTGAAGAACCGAAACAAGGGTTTTGGCGCACTCCGAACACACTAGCAGAGTCTATTTAACAGTTGTAGTAGTTGATACTTTAGAATTTAGTACATGGACAATTGTCTCTCGAAGTCAAGTGGAGGCAAGTAGTTGAATTATGTACTTGTTGATGCATGATTGCTCATCTTCAGTTGAGGTTTAGAGTCCTTGTAGGAGACTCTTTGTATTGTTGTATTTGACATGGTGATTGCAGGATGTCATGTTATTTTGTGAGATTTCTTTGTAGGAGAATATTTCCTTGAAGGGGAAATAGCCACATTGTAATCAACATATTGGTGTACCTCATTCTTAACACTGAAATATGAGCGACCTAGCCTTTTGAGCAAGGCCCAGAGATGTAGCCCAGGAGGGGTGAATACCGTCATCAAAATTAATGTTTTCTCTTCTTTATGTCTACATGAATTATGTGTGTTATGTATATTATAATTAACTTGCACATAAGAACTAATTCATGCTTGAAGGAACACCAAACAAACATGTTTTTTTGAAGACCCATTTTCAAGCTTGCAAAGTGTCAGAGGACGATCTTCAATATTCTATTTTCAGATCATTTTTGGTATCAAAGTAGGTTCTTACGAGACTGCAAGGATGAGTATATGCACGAAGCAAAGTTGGTGCAAGAATTGGAAGAATCCAATCAGCAATATCGATAAGAGAATGCTACATTGTGATACATGGTGAAAAAATTGCATGAAGAAAAATAGACACTACAAGCGAAGATTGAAACCATGCAGAGAAATTAACAGAGAGGAAGTCTCTCAGAACAAAGTCCATCCATAATTGGAGGCAATGAAGCATATTCACTTCATTACCTGGATGAAGAAATCTCATTTCCATCCACTTCTCCAAAAGCACAGTCAGTGGAAGAAGCAATTGGTACTTTTTCCTCACCTTTTGAGGAACATTCTTATGTACCAACATCTCAGAATATGGATTTGGAAATTGAGAAGGAAGAGGCTTCAAGCAATCCCGAGATTGGAGCTTTCAAGAAACATACAAAAGGAATTCATATGAAGCTAATGAGAAGGATTTGATATTAGCAAGGTAAAGGCATCGATAAGCATGGCTAAGGAAGGATCTAGTCAATCTATGTTTAGGAAATACCCCAATACGAAGGATTGGGATTTGACCAATCAACATGTGAATATTGCAGGAAGAAAGGTAACATAGCATATTGGTGTTGGTAATTACATCCTGAGTAAATGCCAAAAAAGCTAGAGGATCGTAAAGGTAAGAAGATGAATCATTCTAGTAGTGATTCAAAAGGTGAGTCTTTCAATAAAAATTTTATTGCGAATATTTTTAAACAGACTTACCCATGTACTTTTTGTGGAAGTAACAACCATTGTGTAGTTTAATATTGGAAGCAAAAGGGTTACAAAAATAAGGTTCATGCTACAAAGATTATTCCATGGAAGGATGATGCGACAATGCAAGTAAAGAAAAGTATGGGAAAGACTTTGATGTAGTGAGCAAAGGATTTGATATGGATCCTCTGACTCCCAATCGGGTTGCCTTCCCTTGTGTTGGGTCTCACTGGTGCTGCCTGTAGGTCGCAATGTGATTTTGAGATGGCCATCTCTTTCCCTGCTAGGTGGGTAATCCGCTCCTGGTCGCTCCCCTTATTGAGTTCGAATGAATGGCAACTGGGGAAGATTACCGATTCCCAACTCATGCATCCATTACAATACAATAAAGAAATCCATTAGTTTAAATCAGTCCCACATACTTGTTCAAGGTATGTCGAACAGTGAGTTGAAGTTTAAGGCTGTGAGCTTTGCCTTACTCCCATTCAATCTAGGGTTCAATGAAGGGGACACCTTATCTTGAGTTGGGAGCGAATTAAGGTAGGATAAATTCTTTGAACAAAGCTCAGAGAAATCGAGCAAGAAGACAACTGTTGCAAACTCAAGAGAAATAATTTGTTCATAGTGTAAGCTAAAAGGACATTCAAAAAACATATGTCCAATGCTACCACATGAATTGACAAGAACACAATTAGGCTAAGGGGAAGCAATGAGAACTGGCAAAGAAGAATGTAAGTCTTTGGAGAAGTCGCTTACTTGGAACTAGGTAGATTTCATGCCTTATATGTAAATTTTCAATTCTGTGACTTTGATTTGTCATCACATCAGTAAGTCTAGTTGAGTCTATAAAATAGGGTCAAGATTGTTTATGTACTGATGAATGATGTAATAAATTCCTTATTGTAATAAAATTTTGGCGAACCAAAAGTCTTTTTGTTGGGAGGCATGATCTAGGATGGATCTTGTTTGAGTATCGTTATGTTAAATATGTAATGTTTGAGACCAAGATGGTCAGAGATAGCAACAGTTCCCGACATGCTCATAATTTTGCAATCTCAAATGCTCATGAAACTAGTAACAAGTCAAAGAGCTCATCGTGTTGATTCCAGTGGTATGTTCAGTTTGAAAAATGGAGTTTGTATGAAGGAGTTATGAAAAGTCAAAGTTTGGGTCCTAGTTGGGCAAAAGTCAAAGTCAATGGTCAATGCTCACAGTTCCAACATGCAATGTTCCGCTTTAGGGTTCTGTGGTCGAGGTTCCAAAACCAATGGAAGTTTGACAAGTGTCTCCTTTTGGTTTGTTGAATTCTTTTGTTTATGATTGGTTGGTTTGATTTTAAATTTGACCAATAATGGAGCCCCACATGGGCCAATGACTGGCTGCTACGTGGTCTCCTCATGGCATATTAAAAGTTTTCTTATGAGTGTACAGGGTCTCCGGGAGTTTCGAATCACAGACCTAAGTATCAACACCAAGCTCTGTACCATCAAGCCACCCATTGTTCCTTGTTGTATATAGTGGAGAAACTATATAAAAAGGTGTGCACTATTGGTGAAGGGGGCTAGCCCTAAGGGTTTATCCCCAAGGCATATGCATGGTCATGAGACCAATGGCAGTGGAAAAAGGATGAGGAGAAGATTTTTTAATCCCCAATGAATATGAGAGCCACGTGACCATAGTTGTAGGGAAGCGCTAAGTTGGCACAGAGGTGGAATGTTGATATGCCTCGAGATGAGGTTCGATGTTATATTGGTTACACTAGCTCCAATAGAAAGACACCACATGAACCATGTCTAATGCCATGGTATTGAAGTTAATGTTGTGTCAATAGGGCACAGGGTTTATGGTTGCTATTCCATATGGTTTCACCAATAAAATAATGACAAACAGAGTCCAAACATAGCAAAGGCACACAATTCAAACAACATGCCAAATGTCATTCCAAACTTGTTGTAGGCATAGTCAACATGCTTATCCCCTAGTGTTATGAACCATGGGTAACGTGCCACACATGTCACCGCCAGTCCAATGAAGTTCATGAATTGAAAACTATATATATATATATATATATATATATAGATATATATATATTATATATATGTGTGATTGCTGATCGAATAATATGATATTGCATTTAACATATAGCTCCAACAAATGCAACGGTCATCAACGGAGTATAGCCTAAGTTTAAACTTTGGCTAAATAAATGTGCCACGGGTTGAAACAATATATGATTGTCAGGCTTATTAAATTTTTGGGTTAGTCAATGCAATAGTTCTTCACCATATAAGCATTTTGTTGAAACTATATGATATAGTTTCAAAACCAATATTTGATACTGTTGGTGCTGGGCTGTAATTATATAACCATATGATATGGTTTTATACTATGTTTGATATATGGTTGCATTCAATTATTTCAAATTACCATATAGTTTCAGTTTACTATGTTTGCAAATTATTACACCAAACTCTAAAATTAGAATTCTGAAACATCATAAAAGATTGCCAATGTACCAAAGAAAAACAGAGGCAAGTGAAGTGAAGAAGTAAGTGGTTTTTGAGCAACAACTGAAATTAGTATTTTGAGGTCATACAGAAGCCAAATTAAGCATTTGAAGAACTGAAATGGGGATTTTGGCATGCTCAGAAACACTGGCATAGTCCGTTCGATAGTTGCAGCAGCCAATACTTCAGAATTCAGTACATGAACAATTGTCTCTCGAATTCAAGTGGAGGAAAGTAGCTGAATTATGTATTTGTTGATGTATGCTTTCTCATCTTCAGTTGAGGTCTAGAGTCCTTGCAGGAGACTCTTTGTATTTTTTTAGTTGACATGGTGATTGCAGGTTGTCATGTTATTTTGTGAGAGTTCTTTGTAGGAGAACATTTCCTTGAAGGGGAAATAGCCACATTGTAATCAACATATTGATGTAACTCATTCTTAACATTGAAATATGAGCAGTCTAGCCTTTTGACCAGGGCCCAGAGACGTAGCCCAGGAGGGGTGAACTTCGTCATCAAACTTCGTGTTTTCTTTTCTTGATGTCTACATGAATTATGTGTGTTATGTTTATTATAATTAAATTGCACAAAAGAATTAACTCATGCTTGAAGGAACACCTAACATACAAGTTGTTTTGAAGACCCATTTTCAAGCTTGCAAAGTGTGAGAGGACGATATTCAATCTTCTATTTTTAGATCAATTCCTAAAATAAAGGAAAAGAAAGTAAATAGTCCTAAGTGTTTGGAAATTTGGTTTATATCCTTGGGGAAGGATCTGCTTCTATTTCCTTTTGTTTCCAACCCTTTTGAAACTAGGTGTATAGATTTGGATCCTAGTCTCTTGTCATATGTGTTGAAAAACCCAAAGGATAAAATTGTATTTTAGTGGTCAATTGGGAGATTACTCAAAATAGGGGGGTGGGGTTATTGTAAGAGGTATGAGATTCCCTAGGGATCCTGGGATCTTAGAAGCCTCATAGGGATCTAATTGGAAACCAAGGAAGAAAGTTGTAGATTCCTAGGTTTTCAGTTTTGAATAAATAAAGCTATCGCTATCCAATGAAGGATAACTTCTCCTAAAAATAAAGTGAGAGCTATGTAAGACTTGAATTATAGGAACAAAATAATATTGGATATATGTAAACATTCGAGGGAGGATTGGATAATGATGGAGGCCAATCCAAAACTATGGGTAGAATGCCATTCTTATCCTTGGCCAAAAGGAAAGTTGTTAATGAGGTGTAGAGCCCTCAACCATTCCTATAAGTTGTAAGCAAATATTAGGGCTTATTCTTTTTTGTTTATAGTCTAGAAATTCCTTCTTTTGGATATATATTGACCTTAACTCCTCCTTGTCTTACATCTAAATAACTTCCTCATACCAAGCAACCTTGCCTCTGCGTCTTGTGATTTCTTCATCTCTCCATTGAATGTAGGCGGCTTTGGTTTCTTAAACTCATCCGATAAATTTTCCTTGTCACTCCTACTATGAGGATGATGGAAATGATGATGACAATCATAATGCCTATTAGAACCAAAACTAGAATAATACCTGTGCCTATCACCCCTCCTATTTGGTGTATTCAAGGACCTACCATCTATGATAGTGTCCTCTCCATCCAAACTGTACTCATCATGAGACCTATTGCCATATGCCCCACTAGTTTTGTCCTCCTACGCATAGCTAATTCGAGGTGGTCCTTGTTGCTACAATTATGACAAACTCTAAAGTATCACCATATTTATCTCTGCTTGTTTCTCTTGTGCTTGTATGATTCTGTCATTGTTTGCCTTGGAACTCCTTATTTCTACCCTTAATATTCTCAGTGTCTCTGCTAAATAGAAAAAGTGCCCAACACCACGCTGCTCATCTAATCCATAGGGAGAGTCTCGGGAACTATAGTCTACCATCTTGCTAGTCATCTTTAATATTATTCCTGCAAGGTATATTATGTCAGCTAAAACAAATCACAATAAACCAATGTACCTTAACATAGTTTGGGTAGGATATCTTGTCTGCAAGATCAAAAAATCAATGTAATACATGTATAACATAGTCATGACAACATATATAAATATAATACATAAGCATGTAACCATATATCCATCATTCTAACTATATTCTAGTCATCACTGCATGATAATACCAACTCCGCATACCATGACCTCATGCATGACAATGACAACATATCATTGTACAATGAAAATACGCAAGCATAAACAACATGTAACCAATCATACACCCATGATGACACACTTCACACAACAACATCTTCCTTCACATGGAGACATCACTACAACCATGACCAACACCATGCATATGCAACAAGCATTCAAGGATGATTGACACATGCAACAGAAATGAATGCATGAAAAACACACACCCCATCCATTCCGAGGGGTGAGCCATGCTCTGATACCACTCTGCAATACCCTTCTCTCACATCTACCCAAGTAACTAGCCAACTTGGGTAAACATGTGACGAGAAGTTACTATCATATGATTTGACCTCCTAAGTCACCTTAAGGAAGTGGAACTAATGGAAACACACCATAAATACCTTTTACATCAACAAAAAGACTCCCAGGTCGTGGGCTCCAGTATTGCAGCAATAATGCTGCAACTCCTAGGACTCCCTTCTTTACTTTTATCAACCTGGTAGTTCGTAACAAACTTGGAAGTGACGGTGCTATATGCACAAGTACTAGCTCTTGCCGCAGGCTGTCACTTGATCAGCTGGCACAAGTCCGCTAGGAGCTTACACCAACTTCTATGAGCTCTTAGAAGAAGATTTTAACTGTGATGGATGAAAGCTAACTCAAAGGAGGCTAATCTACTTGCTGAAAGAAGGTGAAAGCTGAAAGGAAATGCAAACCCTAGTTTTACCGACTAACCCTACTGGTGCAAGAAAAAGGATGAAAGCTACATGAATGGATGCCATTGACTCTTGGAAAGGTAAAGTGCATGTGTCTAAGCTACTTTTGAAGTGAAATCTGAAAAGGAACATCTTTTTGTATTTTTGAGTAATCTTGTAAAATTATTATGCATGTGCTTTAACTCTTTTTGACTGTGCAGAGGTTGATTGGCAAAAGGAAATGGGGTAGGTGCTTACAGGAGGTTGGGAAGGTGCAAAGAGGGCCTAAGGGGTCCCTAGCACCCTTCCAGAGAGTTTCACACTGTCTATATCTCGAAAAACCGCTCTCGTGAACTTCTGTAGGAAGTCTGTAGGGGTTCTATAGGATGTTCTGAAAGGGGATTTTGGAGGGTTGATGGTGGAAAAGTGGAAATGGAGGCTGGATGAGGATGTGAAGGGGTCTAAGGCCTGGTGAATGAAGCTGAGGAGTGATTAAAGTGATCGGAGTTGTTCACGGATGGAGGAAGCAATGTTGCAAAAGAGTGTAGAAATTAGGGCAAAGTGAGAAAATGTGGCAAATAAAGGAAAAGAATCTGAGCTAGGGGGTGGAGCAGGTTGTATTTATGGAGGAAGGGTAGGCAGGGAGGTATCACAGGTGTTCTGCATGCTATTTTACAGGACTAATCAAACAACGACTATGAAAACCAAAGATCTAGCTATTTTAATCTAATTTGACCTAGAAACCAGAAACCATGATGAACAGAGGTTTATTGGCAGAAAATCATGTAAGATAACTATGAAAACTAAGAAAGAATAGATCTAAGCATGTAATCACAACTGGTATCAAATTTTGCAACTAAGAATCTAACACTAGCAATTGCATGAAGAGGAAAAAACAATGTTTTTTGTGGCAGCAAGTATGCCTTGGTATCAGCTCATGGTCCCAAGGAGGGAGAGGTGAGATCAAGGATTTATTGGTGGCCTTTTTGAAGGTATTTTCCTTTACCAAACTATCAAATCAATATGAAACATGAAAAGCTATTTCAATAATAAAAAATTACCTAAGTAACAAAGCAATATTTTAATGCAACAAAAACATATAGAAGTACACAGAGGAGGTACTGGCACTTGGGTTGGGCCCAACCCCAAGAGATACAACCTCCTAAGAAGAAACTCAGAGCTGATGCAAAGTGAAACTGATCTCCATTACTCAAAAATAACCATGTCACAAAAATGTTTACAGCAAAAGCTCGAAAATGAGTTGAAAGGCAGAGCAGCACTAAAGTGCGAAATACAAATGTTCAAGAACTAAACTACGAAGGCTGGAAGCCTTCCTACTTATGCACTACAAGGACCTCCAACAACCCTCCTTAACTCAAGGGGCTTGGCTGCTCAAACTACAAGTAATCAACCACTTCACAAAAGCTGCTCGGCTGCCCTTGGGAATCATCTTTGGTGGGTTGCTGAACTTCGAGCTGATGGTGGAGAACTCGAGGAAGGGGCCATTTAGTGCAAGAGACACCCTTCCTACAAATCCTCAGCCTTGTTCCCTCATATTTGGCTGTCAACTGGCTCATGAATGCTTGACCTTGGTCCAAAAGTTGTCCAAAAATCTGCAATAAGCACGTATTAGACTTCATGGTCAAGTGACTATTCTCATTCATTCAATTAACATAAATATACTCAAAATCATGCATAAACTATGAAGAATGGTGGATTAATAGAGAATAATAGGAAAAATGAGCCGAATAAGTTACCCATTTTTGGGTCTCATCATCATCCCCTACTAAATTGGTTGCTCATCCTCTGAGCAACTAATCCAACTCATCATCTTTGATTGCCTTGACTGCCTCTCTAACATCCCAGGCTTCTGAGGTGATGTCCTCTTCTCGGTCATGAAACCCTACTTTTCTCTCTACTTCCTCCCACTGCCTATGCTCCTCTTCTTCTTTGACCCCTTCCAGCAGTCCTAAAAGCAAGGGAGGACTGAACTTTAGGCCGATCCAGTTGGCTTGCAGATTTTTCATTGACTATTTGTAGAGTGGTACTCTTGCCAAGGCCTCCCTCATCCTTGTTGGGGAGTGGTATTCTCTTATTTTCAGACAGTGGGATAGTGTGTTCCACCTCCTTATGCAAGCATGAATGCAGTTATCCCCCAACAGTCTTTCCATGTCCTCAAAGTGAGCAATGGCATGAGCTTGTCTTTCAGTGTAATCTGGTAGAACTTGAGGGTTGTTGGCCAGGTGATGATGGGCATATATTAAAGCTGAGGTATCCTCTAGTTCTACCTTGATCATGAGTGGTTCACTTAGCTCCCTGTTCATAATATTCTGAATCTCTGCTGCCCTCTTTTCCTCATGATTTAACAAAGAGGCCATGGCCATAAGTTGCACATCTCCCAATGTAGCATTGGGGTCCCACAGATTCATGTTTGGAAGGGCCAAGTTGTGTAAATAGAATTCTGATAACTTGGCCTTATCTTCTGTTGAGCTACTATCACATAAATCCATGAATTAATGGTAATTCTGAAATGGAATGGTGCCCCTTTGGGCTAAGGTGTTAATTTGAAATTGCAACCATTGATCTTTAAGATATAAGGCATATGACTGAGTAGGTTTCCTACATTGTAAGGCTTCCACTGCCCAGCTGGCCATGCAGGCCAGTTGGGCTTCTTTCTCTTGCACCTGTTGCTTTGAAAATTGTATTTCCTTTGTTGCTTGTGACTCCTTTTCCTGTAGGAGTTTTGTTAGTGCCTCAACCTAAACCTGCAACTTGCCCTCTTTCTACTGTTCTTTAGATATTTCCTTGTCTGTTGGAGGCCCTTCTTGCTGCTGTTGTTCTCCCAAAATGGAGGGCCTATCTTCTGTATGAATTCCCTGTAGCTGTAGCTATTGTTTCAAAAGCTCATTCTCCTCCTGTAGTTTGGCACTTTGACTGCTTTCCACATGCCTTACCACGGCCAATTATTTTCTTGATTCCTTGAGTTGTTCTTCCAGGTGGCCTATGTCTACCACACCCTTGGATTTGGCAATCCTCATCCAAGTGTGAGTCCTAACCCTTTCTTGTTCTAGTGCAAATAAGAGTGGCACAACAAATTTCTAGGGAATTATCTTCCTGGCTTCTAACAGGTTGTAGTATGAGCCCAAGCTAGGTTGAGGGCTTGGTTCCAGTATTTCCTCGGTCTTTTCTTCTCCCTGTGGTTGTTTGGCTACCTTTTCCTCCAATTTCTCGGTCTCCTACAACTTAACTAAAGTTTCCTGTAGAGATGTCTCAGCTTCCCGTAGAGCTGTCTTTGAGTCCATCATCCTAATTCTCTCTCTCCAGGTGGAGGTTTTTGGGCTTCCTCATTCATAGGTGATGGATATCTTTGAAGGAGACTCTTCTTTTGGTTTAGTTGTTGTGTACTCAATGACAATTGGCTCCTTTGACTGTGTCTGGGGTTTGCTCACTTTGATCTGTGTGCTCCTTCTTGCTTTAAAGTACATGGAGGTTTGCCTCTTTCTCTTCCCTTTTTGTTTTGGAGGTTTGCTTAAGGCAGCAAGCACAGCTGCTGCCTCCTTCGCCAATATCTTAGGTGATTTTCCTCTTGTTGTTCTTTTTCCCTTCTTCCTGTAGAAATCCCTGTGTCAACTGTTTCTGTCTATGTTATTGCTATTTCAGGATGTGTCTTTTCCTTTTGTTTCTGTGTGCTTTCTTTGGCTGTGGTAGCCTTCATTTGCGCTTTTTCGACCCTCTCTGTTCTACTTTGCATCCTATTTTCCCTTGGTATTTTTGCTGTTGTTTCCTCCTCTGTTTTAGGCTCAACAATTTGGCCCATTTCCCCTTTTTCTTTCTTTTCTTGCTGTGCTTGAATGTCCTGTGTTCCTTCACCATTGGTTTTCTCACCTTCTTCAGTGTGTTCTCCCTCCTCACTATTGGATGGGGTGATGTTTTCAGCCAAAATTCTAATATTTTCATCCCTAGACATGTTTTGGAAGATTTCCCAAGATATGGGAACAGTGTAGGTGTGCAAAACATCTTCCACCAATAGTTTGATGAGCCCATGATGGGCCAAATGATCTGGGATCCCTTCATTTAATTTCATACCACATTTAATTAGTGACTGAAGAAGAAAATAGGGAATGCTCAGTTTCTTGGCTGGAGGCAAATCAATCCCATGCCTTAGTTCATACAACAACCTGAAATGATAACCATAGATGATGCTAAACCTCCCTTCACATGTAATGTACTTCATAATTTGGAAACTGACTTCACTTTAGAGAGGAGGCAAGCTGGTTCTTCTAACCCCATTTTTGTCTTCTACAGGATGCTCCTTGGGTAAAAAGAACGTTTTCTTAGCAACTTGGCCCAATGACCTCTCTTCTTTGCTCCAAGGGAGCCCCAATGGTAGACCAGTAACTCGACTGATGAGCTCAGGGGTAAGTTCTAGGGTCAAACCCCTAAAACTAACTGTGGCATGTGTCTTTGATTATGGTCTCAGGGAATTAAAAACTCCTCAGTTATCTCCTCATCATGACCCTGAATTTTTTCAAAGAAGGATATCCAATTGGCTCGGGTGAAAAGGTCCACCACCTCAGGATGCTCGTGCAGTCTGCTAGAGTCTGAGGGTTCTTTCCTTATGAATCCTCCTGGCATGGTGAAAGTGCTCTTTTTATGCTTTAATCAGAAAAGGAAATGCTTTTTATGGTTTCCCCTGAACCCAAGAAGGAATTTCTCGAGTGTCCAATATCAACTAGTAACAATTCCCTAGTTTTAAGACTGCTGTCACCTAGAACTCGACTGTCTGTTTATGAAAGGAAGAATTTTGTTTCTACAGACAGAGCACAGAGATCAAGTTTTCTTCTCAGCACACAGACAGATATGAAAATTCAATTTTTTTTACACATACAGGCTGGCCTCCACAGGTGCATATATCTTCCCTACAGGAGAATTTAAAAAGGGAAACGTGGAGGAGAATTTTGATGCAGAAAAACTAGGAAACCCAGTGCAATACGCAGGCAAACGTTTTACTTCCAATACACAGGTAGATTTTTCCTCTGATTTTCCAACCTGATGCCATTCAATTCACCACCTTTTCAAAACATACCATGCATAGAGGAGTTTTTCGAGCCTACCTCGTTTGGAGCTCCAAATTCGACGAAAAATCCCAGGTTTTCCTGCTCCAGAAAGCTGTGCAGTCTTTCCTGTAGAACCCTTCCTGTAGAAGGCCCCTAGTTCCTGTAGAATGTCACTGTGCCTCAGAGCGAGCCCGATACGTGGGAGATTTTTGAAAACAGGCAGAAAAACCGATGGAGGGTGACTGGTTAACAGTTTTTGGAAGCGGAGGACGCGTACTCGAGTCGAGGATGTTACAAGTGCAAAATGAATAGAAGGTGGTGTAAGTTTCAGTCGGGCATCTTTTAACTGTGACATAATTCGTGGTGAGGGGATGAGGTGGCTGGACTGGACCATTGATCCAACGTCACACCCATAATGCTTCTGCGTGTTTCTAACCGCCATCACCTCCCCTCTACTATTATCCACCACGACCACTACCAGTCCCGATGATTTCTCCCTGAATGGACACTCCACACGTGCTGGCTGCACATCTCGTTGACAATTTTGAATGTAACGGGGCTCATTTGGATCCCATGAGGCTATGTAATTGACTGAGGGTGGCCAGTTGACTGACCACTGGTTCCATTTAATCTGAACCATTCCCACAGGCATGCAACTTTTAAAATATGATTTATGCAATTGACAAATGAGTTTAGGCACTTACCTGCGTGGTCACGACCGCGTTATGCAGACTTCAGGTTTTGGAACCCATTCCTTCGTTTGTTGTTGCTCCATGCATAGGTTTTGGAACCCATTCCTTCTTTTACTGTTGTTGCATGCACGTATTTTGGAATCCATTCCTTTGTTTGCTGTCGCTGCATGCACACTGCATGCTTGGCTTCGGCTGCTGCTGGTATTCTTACGTTCAAGAAGATCCCTTTGCATGTCTCCTTTATCATTTTCAGCTGTCCCTGTCTCCAGAGTATGTCTTCTAGAGGGATCAGCTACTACAGGATTCCTATAGGATGTCCTGTTGTTGCTTCTCCTCCTGGGATGCAAGCTAGACTGAGCAGGGCTATATCGCTGACGAGGGGTTCAGCTGATGAGGAGTCCAGATGGAGATTGACAGGTATGGTAAGTGAGAATCTGCTGCTTGATTTGTCACTAAAATTTTTTGCTGGCAGTATCAAAAAACAGGGTTTTTCTGTGTGTGACTGTATAGGAACAAGTAACAGGATGAGTGCAACAGAGGTGTAAAGAGATGAAAGAGGGTGACATATGGTGATGGACGGAAACATGGATGTTTGCAGGCCCAACAGGCAGATCCCCAACCTTTAGATTCTCTCCCAAGATCAATTCTGGCATGTCTATAGGTTCTACAGGATCTTCCTGTAGAAGACACAGACTTTCCTGTAGAAGACACAGAACTTCCTGTAGAAGGTGAAATCTTAGCCTGAATGAGATCAAATCTTAGGAAAGGGGAGTGGTCATGGAAGAATTGTTTGTGAGGGATGCTTTCAGCCTAGTGCTGGTCTCTATCCTTGGTTTGTGCGATCCTCCTAACCTACAATGTCTTCCCTGCAACCTGCAATTATTCAACAGAGATTAGGTCAATTTCTTGTTGTTGTTGTTGTTGTTTTTTTTTTTTTTGAGAGAGAGACAGTTGGGGTGCCTCTAGGAGTTTTTCACCCGCACTGTCTACCCCAGGTGCCTCTAAGAGGTTTTCACCCAAGGATCTTTTTATTCTTTTTCCTACTTTTTTTTTCCTTTAATGATGCTCAAGGTGTGGGTGGAGTGGAGACAGGGCCCTGCTCCACTACCAGCACTGATTTATCCAAAGTTTCAATGAACTCTTGCTTGGAAAGGGGCTTCTTGTAGATTTTCAATCGATGCCCATTGACGGGCATGGGGATGGCTTCTTCATCAATGGTCTTGATAAAGACTGAACCATTTCATTGCATTTCTCCACTGTATATGGTCCCAACCACCTTGTCCTCAGCTTCCCTTTGAAATCCTTGTATCTCAAGTCATATAACAGTGCCCAATCTCTTGGTTGAAATTGCTTTTTGTTAAAGTGCCAGTCATGCCATATCTTTCTCTGGAGTTGGACCACTTCTGAGTGGAGGAGGGCCTGCATTCTCTGTTCATCCAATCCATTCAACTGTAGTAATATTTCCTGTTGTGCATGGCTGAGGTCTAGGTCCAGATGAGGTGCCAACCTCAATGTGTTGTACTCGAATTCTATGGACAACAAAGCCTTCTTCCCGTAGATCAACTCATAAGGTGTGAAACCTATTGTAGTTTTCCAAGTGGTGTTGTAGGCCTAGGTGGTCTCAACCAAGCGATCTGCGCAATGTTTTCTGCTGCTGCTCACCACTTTAGTCAAAATCTCTTCCAAATCCCTATTAGTGAGTTCTACCTACCCATTTGCTTATGGATGATAAGGGGTGGAAGTTCTGTGCTTAATCTTGTGATGAGCGAGCAGGTCTTCAATCAGGTTAGAGGTGAACTGACTTCCTTGATCTGTGACTAATTCTCTTGGGTAGCCAAACTTGTAGAAGATATTTTCCCTAAAAAACTCAGCCACTTTTTCTTCTGTCGCTGCCTTGATTGCCTTTGTTTTTGCCCACTTTGTCAGGTAGTCTGTGCACACAATGATGTAAGACTTTTGTTTTGAAGGAGGGTTGATAGGACCCACAAAGGTCATGCCCCACTTCTCAAATGGCTCGAAAGTCACTTGAGGTTGGAGGGGAATTTCATCACTCGAATTCGGTTTCCCCATCCTTTGACATCGGTCACATTGGCTGATGTATCTTCTGACATCTTGATGAAGAGTGGGCCGATAGTAACCTGCCTCTGGAATTTTGAAGGCAGTCCTTTTTGCTACAAAGTGGCCTCCATGGGGTCCATTGTGACAGGTTAGGAGAATGTCAAAAAATTCCTCCTCTCTAACACAATGCCTCAAGATCTGATCTAGGCCGAGTTTAAATAGGTTGCCCCCAATCCAAGTGAAGGGGGCACTTTTCCTCACAATTTTTCTCTTCTCTCTTGAGGATAGGTGTGGAGGGAAATGTGCTGAAACCAAGTAATTTGCTATATTAGCAAACCATGGAGAGAGTACTGAAATAGCAAACAGGTGTTCATCTGGCATCTGGTCATCCATCATCCCTTCTTCACCTGCAGGCAAATCTAGTATGGACAGAAAATTAGCAACAACATTTTCCTTACCTGGCTTGTCAACGATGGTTAAGTCAAATTGCTGCAATAAAAGTAACCATCTAATGATACGAGCATTTACATCAGGTTTATTCATCAAATACCTAATCGCAGCATGATTAGTGTGTACGAATGTTTGATAACCAGTGATGTAGTGTCTGAACTTGTTTAGGGAATGGACTACAGCTAGGAGCTCTTTCTCGGTCATAGTATAGTTTAATTCTGCCTTGGACAAGTTTCTGCTGACAAAGTATATGGCATATGGTAGCTTCTCTTCAACTTGTCCTAAGGCTGCCCCTATGGCTTTGTTCGAGGCATCAGTGTGGATGTGGAAAGGTAGGGCCCAGTTTGGACCTCTCAAGATTGGGGCAGTGACCAGCTTATCTTTCAACTCATCCAGAGCCTCTTGGTAGTTGTCAGTCCATATAAACTCAACATCTTTCCCCAAAAGAAAAAACAATGGCGAGGCTAGCTTACTGAAATCTTTAATGAATCTTCTATAATATCCTGCTAAGCCTAGAAAACTCCGAACATCTCTTACCTTTTGAGGAGGCAGAACCTTTTGGATGATAGCAATTTTGTTAAGATCCACCTGTAATCCTTGCTGAGAGATTGTATGACCTAGCACGGTCCCTTTAGTCATAAGGAATTCACATTTTTCAGGACTGAGGGATAGGTTCATTTCAATATACTTGGTTAAAAATTTTCTCAAGTTAGTCAATGCTTCTTGGAAGTTGGACCCATAAGGAGTAAAGTCATCCAAATAGATTTCTACTGAATCATGAACCAGCGCAGCAAATATGCTCAGCACTACTCTTTGGAAAGTGGCAGGAGCGTTGCATAGCCCAAAGGGAAGGACCCGGTAGGCAAAGGTACCCCATGGACATGTGAAAGTGGTCTTATCTTGGTATTCCGGGCTGATTTGGATCTGATTATACCCACTGAACCCATCTAGGAAAGAAAAGAACTTCTTCCTTGCTAGCGCATCTAACACTCGATCTATGAAAGGCAAAGGGAAATGGTCCTTCTTGGTGGCTTTGATAAGTTCTCGATAATCTACATAGATTCTCCACTTCCCATTTTTCTTGGGCACAAGCACCAGAGGAGAAACCCACTTGCTGTTAGAGATGGGGTAGATGAATCCTACATCCAACAACTTTTGCAATTCCTCTTTGACAATGTCCTTAAGGGTTGGATTCATTCTCCTCTGAGGCCACCTGACTGGTTTACAATCCTCTTTAATGTAAATGTGATGGGTACAGACCGAAGGGTGGACTCCTTTCATCTCCTTATAGCTCCATGCGAAAGCATCCAAATGGCGGTTCAATAAGATACATAGCTCCCTCTCCTGAGAGGGGGATAGGGATGAGCTGATCTTCAAGGTTCTTTCAAGGCCAAATTCCACTTTCTTAACTCTGGGAGAGGTTGGATCAACCACACAGAGGTCCACAAAAGCGCTGTCTTGGGTACCTTCCACCAACTCCTCTAATGGCAGCACACTGGCTGGTGGATTTTGAATCAAATTCTCAATCAGGTCATCCTCGGTTTGAGGACCTCCCCAGGTGGCTTCCACTGTGCACACTGGTGCAGAGTAGACTTCATCCTCGTCTCCCTCCTCCAACCAGAGAGGTAAGTCATGTTCTGACAAAAGTTGAGCAAGAGGATATAGGACTAGCTGTTTGGACATAGGAACATTCTTGGTGGTCATGCTCCCAGCTTGACAATTGATGTAAGCATCTGCAGTGGCTAACCAAGGCCTTCCCAAAATGAGGGGGTATCCAGTGATTTTTACCTTTGGTTGAAGGACCAAGAAGTCCACAAGGTACTCCCAAGAATCAACAGAGACCATGACATCTTCAAAAATCCCTTCGGGAGTCACAGTGGAGCGGTGTGCTAACTGTAGTACTATCAAGGTCTTTCTTAGGGAACTCTGAAGGTTAAGTTTGAGCATAGTGTCCCTGGTCATCACATTAATGGAAACCCCTAGATCAATCAGGGTATGAGGGATGATGGTGCCATTGATGTGGACATCAACTACAGGACTCCTAGGGTCCAAATATTTTGGATAGATTACTTGTCCCAACATTAGATCGGACAGTTGTCCTATGACATTGATAGTTGGGGCATCTCTCTTGCGCCTACCTGGGTGCCTGAAACACTTCTCCTTGATCAATTTGTTGTAGATTGGTACATATTTTATGGCCTAGAGAAGTGGTATTCTTACACACAACTGTTTAAGTTCTCCCAGAAGTTCAATCTCCTCTGGGTTTGGTTGCGTGATTGCCGTTAGTCTCTCAGGAAAGGGTGGAATGGCTTTGGGTTCACTTTCCTGTTTCTCTTCTTCAACCTCCGTAGGAGAAGGTTGGTGATTTGGGAGGACCTTCCCAGATCATAGGTTGATCTCCTGAATCTCCACAGCATAGGTAGGACATGTTGTTTCTCCATTATATATCTGCTAGGTCTATCTGTTGTTGGGGTTCGGGTTCGGTTGGGTTGGCATCTGGGGTTGTCTTGGAGGAACAAGAGGTAATGGATGTGGTTGAGTAGGTGGTGCAGGCATAATAGCTGGAGGAGAGTTGTATTGGGGCCTCCACCCTGGTTGAGGTGCATTCCACTGAGGTTGTGGCTGAACATGAGAGTGAAACGAATGAGCATCAGGTTGAATATGGTATTAAGATGGATAAAACCAAGGAGGAGGTGCGAACCAGGAAGGATGAGCAGGGGGACCCCAAGAAGGTATGTGAGCAGATTGATTGGGGTTGTAATAAGTTTGGGATGTCCCTTGCATCCCCTGCTGGTAAGGTCTGGATCCATGCTGCCTCCTTTGGTTGAGGAAGTAGAGTGGTTCAGTGGCTCCTTCAGCCCCTTGGTACATGGCTTTAAGTCCAAGTAAGGTTGGGCACTGGTTTGTAGGGTGGTCTTCCTCACAAACAAAAAATAACTCTACTGAGCGCAATGGACACTCGTTCTTAGGATGCTTCCTTGTACATCTGGGACAAAAGATGGAAAAATCCCTCTCAGCTTCCTCTTTCTTCTGTTGGATTTAGAAAGTATCTAGTTGCATGGCAATGGTCTGCCTCACCTCACTTTTAAGGTCTTTCATTTGATTTGTAAACTCATGTTTGGAGAAGGTGGCACTAGCTGAAAGTGGATTCCCCCTACCTCTTTTCTGGGTTGCCATAGAATGGTTTCTAAACATAGTCTCTATGTCCTAATAAGGTAGTTGGTAGATATCTCCTCTAGCTAGAAAATGGAGGGTATCTAGAAGGTCTTCAGGGACTCCTCAGAGTAGAACCAGCTTCAGATATTCGTGGTCAAGTGTGCACCTGACCCTTTTATAACTAAGTTGGAACCTCTCTTCATAGTCTTCTAAAGATTCATCACTTCCCATGGCCATCTGAAAGATCTCTCCCTTCGTTTCCTTTGACCTACAGTAGTCCCGATATTTTTTGTTAAAGGCTTACTGCATTTGAGCCCAAGTTGTGATACTATTTCTAGGTAACCCCATGAACCAGCGTAGTGCTGCATCCTTGAGGGTAGAGGGAAAGAGTTTCAACTTTTTCTCGTCTTCTGCATAGTCATAAGTTTGACAAAGGACAACAAACTCAACCAAGAAGGTATCAGGGTCTTCATTGGTCAATCCATGGAAGTGAGGTAAGGCTAAGGGACTTATCTTTTTCATTTTCGTGTGCCCATTGGTTTCTTGGATGAGAAAGGCACCTTCTATTATCTCCTCATCTCCTATACCGTTTCTGTGTTTAGCCATGGTCTCAGAAGGAATGTTCTGTTGCTCTTATTCTATTATAGGATCTTTGTATATCTCTGGGGATTCACCTATAGGTTCTTCTGGATCACTGCCATCGAAGAAGAGAGAAGGGTGACTCAGTGTTGTGGTGGGGGTGTTGGGTAAGAATTTTCCTATATTGTCTCTGTGCCTATGAGGCATGAAATGAAATATTTTTGGTTGATTTTTGGCACATTTTTTTTTTTTTTTTTGCTTGTACCTACAAAACTGAAATAGATTGAACTGCAACTAATTAAAATAAACCCTGCTGAAATGAAAATTGCAGAATTGAAATGAAAGCGGGAAATGACTAATCTATGTTGCTGAAATGAAATTGCAGAAAGGAAATGCTAATATACGCTTGCAGAATTGAAATGCTAGTCTATGCTTGTAAAATTGAAATGCTAGTCTAGGAAAATAGGAAATGTCTAATCTACTTTTTCGGAAATGAAATTGCAGAATGGAAATGAAACAACTACTCTATGCTTGCTGAAATAAACTAATGAGCAGAAGGTTGCATTAGAAAATAGAAGAAAAGTAGCAATCACAAATACTCTGATGCTACCCCGGCAACGGCGCCAAAAAGATGGTGGGCTCCAGTATTGCAACAATAATTTTGCAACTCTTGGGACTCCCTTCTTTACTTTTATCAACCCGGTAGTTCGTAACAAACTTGGAAGCGACGGTGCTATATGCACAAGTACTAGCTCTTGCTGCAGGCTATCACTTGATCAGCTGGCACAAGTCCTCTAGGAGCTTACGCCAACTTCTATGAGCTCTTAGAAGAAGCTTTTAACTGTGATGGATGAAAGCTAACTCAAAGGAGGCTAATCTACTTGCAGAAAGAAGGTGAAAGCTGAAAGGAAATGCAAACCCTAGAAAACCCTAGTTTTACCGACTAACCCTACTGGTGCAAGAAAAAGGATGAAAGCTACAAGAATGGATGCCATTGACTCTTGGAAAGGTAAAGTGCATTTTTATAAGCTACTTCTGAAGTGAAATCTGAAAAGGAACATCTTTTTGTATTTTTGAGTAATCTTGTAAAATTATTATGCATGTGCTTTAACTGTTTTTTACTGTGCAGAGGTTAATTAGCGAAAGGAAATGGGGTAGGTTCTTGCAGGAGGTTGGGAAGGTGAGAAGAGGGCCTAAGGGGTCCCTAGCACCCTTCCAAAGGGTTTCACAGTGTCCAGATCTCGAAAAACTGCTCTCGTGAACTTCTACAGGAAGTCTGCAGGGGTTCTACAGGATGTTTCGAAAGGGGATTTTGGAGGGTTGATGGTGGAAAAAAAGGTGGAAAAGTGGAAATGGAGGCTGGATGAGGATGTGAAGGGGTCTAAAGCCTGGTGAATGGAGCTGAGGAGTGATTAAAGTGATTGGTGTTGTCACGGATGGAGGAAGCAATGTTGCACAAGAGTGTAGAAATTAGGGAAAAGTGAGAAAATGTGAAAAATGAAGGAAAAGAATCTGAGCTAGGGGGTGGAGCAGGTTGTATTGATGGAGGAAGGGTAGGTAGGGAGGTGTCACAGGTGTTCTGCACACTATTTTCCAGGACTGATCAAACAACAACTATGAAAACCAAAGATCTAGCTATTTTGACCTAATTTGACCTAGAAACCAGAAACCATGATGAACAAAGGTTTATTGGTAGAAAATCATGTAAGATAACTACGAAAAATAAGCAAGAATAGGTCTAAGCATGTAATAACAACTGGTATCAACTTTTGCAACTAAGAATTTAACACTAGCAATTGCATGAAGAGGCAAAAACAATGTTTTTTGTGGCAACAAGTATGCCTTGGTCTCAGCTCATGGTCCCAAGGAGGGAGAGGTGAGATCAAAGATTTATTGGTGGTATTTTTTCAGGTCTTTTCCTTTACCAAACTATCAAATCAACCTGAAACATGAAAAGCTATTTCAATCATCAAAAATGACCTAAGTAACCAAGCAAGATTTTAATCTACTAGCAAAAATTATTCTATGAATGCAGCAAAAACATATAGAAGTACACAGAGGAGGTACTGGCACTTGGGTTTGGCCCAACCTCAAGAGCTATAGCCTCCTAAGAAGAAACTCAAAGCTGATGCAAAGTGAAACTGGTCTCCATTACTCAAAAAATAACCATGTCACAAAAATGTTTACAGTAAAAGCTCGAAAATGAGTTGAAAGGCAGAGCAGCACTAAAGTGCGAAATACAAATGTTCAAGAACTAAAATACGAAGGTTGGAAGCCTTCCTACTTATGCACTATGAGGACCTCCAAAAAGCCTCCTTAACTCAAGGGGTTGGCTGCTCAAACTGCAAGTAATCAGCCACTTCACAAAAGCTGCTCGGCTGCCCTTGGGAATCATCTTTGGTGGGCTGCTGAACTCCGAGCTGATGGTGGAGAACTCAAGGAAGGGGCTATTTAGTGCAGGAGACACCCTTCCTACAAATCCTCAGCCTTGTTCCCTCGTATTTGGCTGTCAATTGGCTCATCAATGCTTGACCTTGGTCCAAAAGTTGTCCAAAAATCTGCAATAAGCACGTATTAGATTTCATGGTCAAGTGACTATTCTCATTCATTCAATTAACATAAATATACTCAAAAGCATGCATAAACTATGAAGAATGGTGGATTAATCGAGAATAATAGGCAAAATGAGCCCAATAAGTTACCCATTTTTGGGGCTCATTACCAGGAACAACCCGACCTCTTAGGTAACCAGCCCCTGGGTCACAATGAGATTTTAGGCCAATTAACCTCCGGACGCTCCCATGATATGGGCATGCCAGCTCCAGAAGGCTCTAGATGCTCCCACAACATGTAATGCCAACGTCTACGGACTATTTTTCTTAATGTTGTACCAATGTCCCATGGATTTGAGCCACTTTTTTAGGCCTAGAGTCTAGGTCACTACCCTAATTAAATGACACTTTCAGAATCCTTGATATACATAATAACAAATCTTACAAATTAAAAACTAACTCCAAGACTAGGCCCAACCTTCCCCAACTGGGATTGACATTTTGTCGAACACTTGGCATCAATACAATCTATAGGAAATGAATACAAGACACAACATAATGACTGATAACTCATACGATACTTGACAAGAAGGATCACCACCCTATTCCCTTAACCGTTTTGAAATCAATTTGGTCTTGCATCCATTATCCTTCCAATTACAAGTAAATACATGAAAGAACCATGACCATAACCAATCATATAACCATGCTTATAACCAACATTCAAATATGTAAATAGCAGTGAGATAACAACCATTAAACCCAAATATTAACAATTACAAGAGAGAGAAATTATATTTTATTAAACATAGGAAAATTCGATCAGGTTTGGGACTTCCATGAACCACCTGATCGTAGACATGGCTGAACCAAAACTTTCTTTTAGCTAGTCACCCTTGTGCCATATTCCAAGCATGAATGTGGGATCTCATGGATAAACCAATCCCAAAACAACCAAGGGAATCTAGAGGTTAAACCACCTCCACCCTCACCAAACCGTGATCTCACCAAAACCGACATCGAGATCACAAAAGCGAACCGAGCTGGGAATGGCTTCAGAATCCATCACTATCCTTGAAGAATTTTCTGTCTCCTTGTCTCTCAGGATTTACCACAATCCACACCAGATCACTAGGCCCTAAACCGAGGCACTATTGGGCATGGAATCCCCCATAGCATGTTTTGGGTCTTAAAGCCCAAGTTTTGGTCGAATGTATTGTATGAATCCACGAATTGCGGGCATGGAGCGCGAAGTGTAGGTTAATTCATAGGGCTATCCACCCTAAAGTATTGTAATGTAATGTAAAGTCATGTTGGCCTACCCATGGTCCACGAACCACGGGATTCTATAAATAAAGCGAGGCTCTAAGTTGTAAAGGGAGCGAACAAGAGAGATAAATGCGAATGGTTCGAGCATAAAGTAAGAGTCTAAGTGTATTGGGTCGTAGTAGTAGGAAGAGGCTCTGCAGCTAAGTGCACAGAGGCCTAGTAGAGTCCGCAGCTACTGCGCAGACCCTTGTAGTTGAGTGCGCAGGGTGGTGTCGAGTCTGTAATCTTGATCGAAGAATAATAAGGAGAAGTTGATTCCTATTTCTGTGTATCTGCTTGTGCATTTCCTTCTTTACATTTGTATTTCTTTATTTATCACGTATACTAATATGATTGCTGAATATGCTGTAATAATCATCAGTCTTACACAAATACGTTAAGAAATCGGATAATAAAAGATTAAATAATAAGGAACTTGGGTATTATACGGGTTGCACCCCGAGTAGGGTTGCGCGGAAGCAGCATCATTAGTTGCGAAGGAATAACAAGTGCACGTAGAGACATGTGCGTAGGGTCAAACCACGGAGCCCCAGAAGCTCATCAGACATCCCTAGGGTGTGGAAACCTAGTTCTAGCACCTCCCATACTACTTCGGGTGAGACCTCAATCCGTGCTCCGTGGACTATTTCCGAAAGGGCCAGTAGTACTGGGATTTGCTTGGCTAAATCACCTCTGAACCTGGATCAAGCCCATACAAACTAACAAACACCAATCTCTCTGCCTTTACTGCAATCCACACTAGATCACTAGGCCCTAAACTGAGACTCCTCCCTCAAGCTTTACCATGTATCCCACAAAAACCAGTCAAGGGATTCCTAGGCCTTTGGGATTTTCTTGAGATCACCTCTGCCCTGGATGCTGAAACCATCTGAAAATTCCAAAGCTCAACACTGAGAAAACAATCCCATCACACCATGAATATCTAGAAAAAGGCAAGGCTAGGTTGAAAACCACTGTCATAACCCGACAAAACCATGCCACCAACAACAAGAGAACCATACACCATCATGCAAAGCCATGCATGTCAAAACTAGCTAGGAAATCACACATGCAATATGTTACCTACAAGTATTTCTACTGAAGCTGATTGATCCTGCTCTTCCATTCTTGATTCTTGCTTTCTTTCCTTTCCTTTGCTTGCATTTCCTTCCTTGCTCCACTGCTAGAGTACTCCAAGTAAACTCTAAGTGTCCAAGAGTGAGTGAGAGAATAATGAGAGAGCTCCAAAAATGAATTGAAAAAATGTTACAAACTGATCCTTAGAAGCCTTTTTATCAATTAGGCCTCTATTTTTCTTCATTTTCCATTATTTTCCTTCAATTTCCTCCTCACATGCAACCTGTGGCCTTTCACCTTACTTTTTTCCTAATTTCATTTATTTTCATAAATAAATGTGCCAAAAATGACTTTTTTCTTTTTTAATGATTTTGTCTTTGCCTTTGCCAATTTACCTTAGCCATAAACACATCCAGTGAGGCCCACTAGGATATCTTTTCCCAACATTCAACTTGGAATAAGTGTCCCTTAACCGTGGTATTATTTTGCCTTTATTAACTTTTATTACATGGAATTTTCGCTTGGGCTGTTACAGTTCGTTTGTACCATAATCCATACTAGGTAGTGCATATGAGGTACTGTAATACACGCTTTGTTGCCTTCCAATATAATTTGGTAGGCCTCACCATATCTTGGCTAAGATGGTTGATTGCATAGCACATGTCGGGTCGTGTGTTCACAAGATACATCAATGAACCCACAAGCTTCTTGTAAATGGTAGCATCAACTTCCTCACCTAAAGAAGCATGCTCCTTCCTCTTGTTTTAGCTAGAGTTGTATCCACAGGCTTACAATTCTCCATGTGAAATCTTTGAAGTATCTCAGTAGCATACTTTCCTTTAGACACAAACAATTCACCATCACCTTGCCATACTTGTAGCCCAAGGAAGTAACGCATGTGGCCCATGTCTTTCATCTCAAATTCCCTTGCAAGATCCTCTTTGCAAGAGCAAATAAATTTCTCATCACCTATCAAAATTAAATCATCGACATACAAAACAAGAATAAGCAACTTACCATCTACCACAATGTGATAGAGGTTCATATCTACTTCACTTTTGGTGAAGTCCAATCCTCTAAGATAACCGTTGATCTAAGTGTACCATACTTAAGGCGCTTGTTTGAGACCATACAATTCTCTCGAGTATGCACACATGCAACTTCCAATCATATGTTTAAAATCCTTCTCGTTTCTCTTTTAAATTTCCTCCTCAACAATACCATTGAGAAAGGCGACTTCACATCCATCTGGTGGATTTTCCACCCCATCTACGCAATCAATGTTAGAGTGGATCTAATTGAGGAATACCTTGCAACTGGTGAAAAAGTTTCCTCATAGTCCACTCCCTCTATCTGAGAGAATCCTTTGGCCACAAATCTGGTGTGGTACTTCTCGATGCTCTTGTCAGCTACATGCTTCACTTTGTAGATCCATCTTGAACCAATCACTGATTTTCCTTCTCGTCTAGGCACCACTTCCCATACACTGTTCTTAATGATGGATTCATATTTTTCCACGATGGCATCAAACCAAACAGGTTGAGAAACTACTTCCTCAAATGAAGAAGGCCTTGTCTCAATGAGATCTATTATGAGAGCCATGTAACTAGTGTACCTATCAGGTGATCTCCTCTGCCCGCGCTGTGATGTGGGGGCACCCACATTCTCCCGTGCATCCTGTATCAATCTACTAGCTTCTCTAGTTCTATTTCTCCCCTCCTTGGAAGATTCTAATTGAGTGGGTGCCTCGACTCCACCTCCTATCTACTCCTCTACATGTGGCTGCTCCACAACCTCCTGAAGCTCATCCTGAGTCTCCTCCTTTAGAGCTAGAAGCTCCTTCTCCAGTGGGATACTGAACTCTCATTCCAGAGAGCATCTCACAACTTTCTCCTCATCAAGCTTGACATCTCTTGTTACAACTGTCATCCTCAATGAGGGAAAATACACCCAGTAATTGTGTGGAGTTTTAGTGTATCCTACAAAAACTCCCAACATTGTTGTATGTTTAAGTCTCTTCCTCAAATCCTTGGAGACATGACAATAAACTGAAACTCCAAAAATTATGAAATGAGACACATCAGGTTTTCTCCCAGAGAAATCTTCCTTTGATGTGATCATACCAAGTATTCTATGAGGACTCCGGTTCTACAAGTAGATTGTGGTGTTGCATGCTTCTGCCCATAGATGTAATGGAAGCCCCTGATCATGAAACATGGCCCTTGCGTCTCCCACTATGCTACTGTTATTCCATTCGGCTACCTCATTTTGATGTGGGTTATGGGGTGCTATCAGTTTCCTTCGAATACCTTCTTTCACACATAAATCCATGAAGACATGCATAACACATTCACCTCCATTATCACTCATGAGAGCCTTCACCCTCTTCCCAGTGTCCTTCTCAACCAATGCCCTGAATTCAACAAATTTTGATAAAACTTCATGCTTCTTTTGCAAGAAGAATATCCAACATTTTCTAGATAAATCATCAATAAAAATAACATAATACTTATGTTTTGCTGTGGAGGTTGTAGAAAAGGGTCCACAATCATCAGAGTGGACTCGCTCCAAGATTCCATATGCTCTATTATCTCAACCATTGAAAGTGGATTTGACATATTTTCCCAATGGGTAACCCTTGAAAACATCCTATTGGTCAAGGGAGCCTTTAAGGAGACCGATGGTAATTTGCTGCATGATTTTGAAGGCACCATGGTGTGGATGACCAAATATCCTATGCTAGAGTTCTCCAACATCCCGACTCTATACTTTTTTTGCCTTGTTGGTCAATACAACACAATATCCCACCTCAAGTTTTTATAAATTCTTGACTCAAAATCCAATTTACTTCACTTTCGCGATAGCTATGTTTGAGTATGGATTTCCATTTACTAAAAATAAAATCATAGCCATGATCCTCCAAAACTTCTACAAAGATCAAGTTCTTCTTCAGTCTAGGTACAAACATAACATCTTTAAGGTGAAGAGGGGAGGAATTATCCTGTCAAAGGTGAAAATACCAATTCCTGTAACACTATACCTCCCATCATACCCCAATTTGATATGCATTTGGATATCCTTTTCCTCCAAGCTACTGAAAAACTCCTTGCATCCTATCATATGGAATGGAGCACTGGAATCAAGGCACCACACACTCCCCATAACAATGCTGGCCATGCATGCTATTAGGGTTAAGTCTTATTCGAATTGTGAAGCTAGTGCTTCACTTGTTGCTCCTCCTGAAGGCTTCTTGTTAGACTTCTTGTGTGGACATTTTATTGCATAGTGCTTGTATTCGTGGTAGTGGAAGCATTTTATCTTGCTCAAGCCTTTCTTCTTGCCTTTATTTTGGCTAGATTCAGGTTTTCTTTGGGTCTTCTTTCCTTTGCCCTTCTTCCCCTTTCCAACCAATGAAAAATTCTCTTCATCCTCAATTTTGGATGATGTTCCATCTTTGTTATTTCTCCTGAACTCTTCTTGAACCAAATCATACCACAACCTTTCCCAATTCGGCAATTTTTCCCTTCCATTCACAGAGTCTTGATAGTTGTGCCAGGATTTTGGAAGGCTTAGAAGAGCTAGGCTCACCAGGTCATCTTCTACTACATTCACCCCAAACCCTCCAAGCTCATCTTGAACTTGTGTAAACTTGGAGAGATACTTCCAGATAGTGTCATTTTTCTGCATTCTAATGTTTCAAATCTTGTCTACCAGGGCCAATTTTCTATGATCACTACTATTTCTGAATAGGTCAATCATTTTCTTCCACATGGAAAATGGTGTCTCCCTGCCATGGATATTTGAGACCACATGGTCTCTCACACATTCTAGAATAATTATTCCCACCTTTGCAAAATCCTTCTTCCATTGTGTTAGCTATTGTGCATCTGACTATGGAGGATTTGCAATATCAATTTTCACATATTCTAACGCACGATTTTCATCAAGAACTACTTCCATTTGATCCTTCCAAGCTATGAGATTTGATCTACCCTCTAGGGAATACTCTAGTCTCAGGTCATTGAAAGACATTCTCCCGATCCTAAAGAAAAACTGCTACAAGAAGATTGTAAATTCGAAATTCTTGAGAGACAAGTTCGAAATTCTGGTTCTAATGTGAATTCTGTAGCTCTCATACCATGCTGAAATTTGATATAATTACAACTGCTCAAGAAATTTAATCTAAAATCAAGAGACACAATTCTACTCTACTGATTTGCAGAATGAAATTCACAATTTAAAACAACATGCAATAAGAAAAACAACAATTACACAATGATTTTGAAGGGAACCCAACTGGTAAAAACCCCTAAAGTCTCTTTGCATTAATTGCTAGTTCCAGCTCCGAGCTCAACCTAAAAAGGAATAACCATTCTCTTTGCTCAATGAACAACTCTAGCCAACATCTAGCTAATTATTTTCTCACCTAGCCTCATTTTTCCTTGCGAAATTCTTGAGGAAATTAAACCCTATTCTTTAGGATGTTTCTCCAAATTGATTGCATAATTCCCAAGGATTGATCACTAATTGCATGCAACACTTGTACACTCAAGACTAGTTTACAACTGATGTTACACTGCCTTGTCATCTCCACTTCAACCGAGGAATTCAAATTCCTTACACGCACTAGATATTTTCGGCTGATTGATCAGTTAACTGACATATCTCTGATTGAGACTGTTGTCGCACTACACCACTAACCTTCAACTAACTCCAACAATAGTTAGAGTAAAGTTAGTTGAATACAACTAAAAATAACTCAACTAGATTACTAAAATTTAGCAATCACACATGCAAAACTAAACTCCAATCCCTGTAACTCAAATTTACTGAGATAACTAAGTGACAAGAGCCATGTCACACTAGTTAAATGCCTCCAAATTTTCCTGCTGATGTGGAAATATGATTTACTCAATTTGACTGAGGCTAAAGCCAAATTAAGCCTTTCTTGCTACATTTTTTCAACAAAATCTCTGACCTTTCCACGTTTGTATTTTTCAAGTATTTCCTTCTCATATCTTGAGCCCACTAGGAGTTGTCCTCTTTTAGCAGCCTCCATGCTAGTTTTGCTCCTAATGTGTGATTCAAAAGTAAAAAGTCCTTGATATTGAGACCTCCTTCATCTATGTCTTACTTGATTGTTTCCGAGTTCACAAAATGGTATTTTTTTCCTATGGTTTTTCCTCCTTGCCATATGATTTTTTTGATGCTTTTGTTAATGTTGTCAAGAATACATTTAGGTGCCATCAAATTTGAAGCTTGGAAAATTTGAAGGGTGTATGAGGTGGATTTTACCAAGATAAGTCTTCCTTTAATACTTAGCCAATTTGCACCCCAAGAATTGATTTGATTTTGGAGATGATACTTATCCAATATTTAGGGTTTTTCCTTGATCCAGGTCCAGGTGTGAAGAAGGACCTTTCCAAGATCTTTTACTTTCGTGATGTGTTAAAATTTTATTTTAAAAGAACATTAACAAATACAGCTGCAGACTTTAAGGAAGAGGAACATAACAATCATCAGCACATGAAAACAAAAGCCGTTGATAACGGAGTTCATCCAAGAGGGACTACGTCTCCGGCCTCTTATGTCTAGATGGTGTAGGTTGCTACATTATGTGTTGTCAATAAAGATGATGTTCATAGAGATGATGTATTGATCATACAAGGAAGAATGCCCTCACATAGGAGTGGCTTTAAGAGATGTTCCACAGCTAGAACTCTCAATCAAAAGACTCTTATCAGTATGACACAAAAACAAGCATGGTGCGCATCCCACCAACATGCCACAAAAGGGATGTCAAAGCAAAACACATGCATGAAGACAACAAGAGTATCCCAACAACATACAACAAGGGATCTCAAAGCATAACATAAAGAGTTATGACAGAAAGTACATCACATAGAAAGATTCTGCATCAAATCAAGCAAGGAATCATGACAACATGTAATAAACAAGATCCTGCATCAATCATCAATCATGGATCTGTACAACATAATGCAGAAAGAAGAAATACATGAACAGATCATATACCTCAACACCAAGGGCCATCTGAGGTAAAGGCTGTCAAAGTGCTCAAGCTTGCTGAAACATCAATCTCACAACATCAATCGCAAGAAGAAGACTGTTCGCACATGAAGATGGACATCTGCGCTAGCACTTAGAAAAGTGACTGAAAGAAGAAATGAGAGAAAGACAAATCTGAATAGACCATCAGATTTGTGGCGTTGATTAGTGCTGAATTGACTGTTCAAAATCTGAATTATGAGAATTTGAAAATTCGAAGCTCAAGGAATCTTTTAGATTCCCTTGGGATTCCTCAAAGATTATATTTCAAGGATGAGCTAAAAATCTGCTACTCAGATGTCAAATCTGATTTCACTATTAGGATCCCTACAGAAAACCATGAAAAACAAGTATAAACTTGACCATATTCTGACAAAGCGAAATTTTACCTCCGTGGGAAAATTTCATGGCTCATGGTTCCGCTGACTGTTTTTGCTGAAATCATGGTTCCGTGTGCATTCTGGAAATGAATGGAAGATGAAAAACTTAGATTGAAAAACGGATAGTGCCATCATGTTCGTGGTGACGAGAGGGGTAAAATGCATATAAAATTTGTCAATTTTTGAGAAGTTGAAAATTTTGCCCTCCTGCAAAGTTCATGGTTCCTGCACTAAAAAATTATTAAACTGCCTCGATTTACCTGCCAACTCCTGTCTCGAAATTCATGCAGTCCTTCTCCTCCTAGCTCTGGCAAAAACTGAGTTCTTAAATAATTTGGTTGGTGAAGTTACTAAGAAATTTGTTTGGCACAGTTGGTAAATAGTTAATTTAGTGTGGAGGAGGTTGTGTGGTCAAATCTCACCACTCCACAAATAATATGGTTTTGGAGTTGGTTATTATTACAACCATAATTTTTACCCTTTTAAATAACAAACCCAACCATCCTCGATTCACGTGAAGGCTTTAATGTTTGGGCATATATTATGGTTGGGCGCACTATTATATATATTTGGTGTAGTTTGTTTTAAATTTGTTATGGGGCCACCTGGTGGGCCGGCTCATGTGGCCGGGGGGTTCAACTCCCGCCGGCCTCACCATTAATAGTACATTTCTTACATGGGGGGTGGTGGGGTTGGGGGCCACCACTTAAAATATATATATTTTTTAATTTTTTCATTATAATAACCATTTTTAAAAAACTCGGATTTTAGGCCGATTTAGGCAAATTAACGAGGCAACAAATTTGCCCGTAATTTGGCCGGAGCTGGTCGGGTTCAGTTGAATTTTTGGCCTCCTTAAGCCTGCTCAGTCATCAAAAATTCAACCCAACGTTGAATATTTCTAACTTTCGCATAAGAACTCGGATTGACAAACTGTTCACGTTGCCGCGATTAGGAAGACGATATCTACGCTCTGGTCCTGGTTCGAGCATAATCCAAACACTTTTATTTCGAAGCGTTCATAAGCCCTCTGTCTTGTGTGTCTATCTGGAGCCACTTGGATCAATCCTCCCCACTGAGGAGCTTTTGGTTCTCCAAAAGCTTGAAAAGTAGTCTGCAACTCTCTCTGTACCCTGTCTGCATCACAAGCGTCCTGGAAAGGTCTCACTTCTATCTCCTTCACCTTTGTTCTTTGGAGCCTTAAGCGATGAGCTAACACCTGCTACCTCTGTAACCTATAGTACATGGTTTACAAATCACATGTTTTGAATAACATGACCAAACTAAAGACCCAAACGTCCCACACTTGCCACAAGTTTATAACACATACTCAGTGGTCAAGTTTACAACAAGATGGACGCAATACCCCAGCTATGACAACAAGGCCAACATATCATTGTTGCTTCAAAAAGTGATGGAAAACACATCATCACTGCAACACATGATTTACATTCTTAAGGCCAAACACTATTGTTTCGACACGCGAGGGAAACATAACCTCACTTTTAGAGTTTTAACATGCAACTCAAAATACGACTCAAAACTTGACCAGATATCATTGTTGCTGACCAAGTGATGGAAAACACATCATCACTTTTACACTTTAAAATGCAACAAATGATTTACAAAAGAATGACCATGAAACGGAAACATGTCTAGAAAACACTTTTCACTTATCAATGTGAATGGGTCTCCTCCTCGTGGCGACTTTGCTTGTCAAACATCTGCTCTTCCTACTTCACGCATTGACGCTTTGTCTTTAAGACGTTGCTCTGGATGGAGCTTCCAGCAAGTGGCTCTCTGATGGCGATTTCTGTCGCAATGACTGCAGTAGGCTTTCTTGCTCCATATCTGCTTAACCTGTTTCTTTTTCATGCTGTGGAGAGGGTTTTTAATGCTTCATGAGTGCTGCCATTCTTTTCCAACACCTGGAAAAGGTGTGGTTAGGTAAACCACAAAAAGTGCATGTTTTTCGATGCCTTTGTCTTCGTTCATTATTAACAATATGATCATAATCAAAATGAACAGTCGAAGATCGAAACTGATTATATCTTCTTTTTCTATTTCTGATGTCAACATGGCAATGAGAGCTTGCCTCAGCTCTCTCCCTGTGATGGAAACTGCCATGGATGATGGGGATGTTTTCCCATCATTCTCTTTCCTTGACGATGTCTTGGATGACTCTGACACCTTTGAGCACTCTCCTTTAGTGTATCTTGAGCCTGCAAATCGATGCTCATGCACAACCTCCAAAGGTTGAGTGATGCCTTGGTTGTTAACACCAAGTTCTTTCTCCTCATGCCTTGTCTTTGTAAGGAGCCTCATATTTGTCCCTGTAATGGGGATCTCCAAATCTCCAATAGACATCATACTATGAGAAGATGAAACCGAAAGGAAATCAACATCTTTTACCTTCTCTTTTGATTTAGAAAGAACTGATGAGGGCTGCTCATCATCCGTTGTTGGTGGTTCACTAACTGTCTCAGTGCATTCCCCATTCTTTCCTGACATACCTAAGTCCTACTTGACGGGGTAATTCCTCTACATTGATGGGGTTGACAATGCCTTGGCCATTCACACCCAAACCTTTTTCTTCATACCCTATTCTCTTCAATAGTTTGGAGCCAATTCCTGCGGTGTGATTTTCAAACATAGTGAAATCATCATCAAGAAACATACATGAAGATGGAGAACTACTTTTTACCTCACGAGTCATGCTGCAACTTTTCCAAGGCCTCATTCTTTGCTTGCAGTGGTCGTAGAAAACTTGTTTTTCCTCTTTCTCTTCATGTAGGCACATCTTCAATTCATCGTTCTTTGTTTGAATATTATGTTTGTTTTGCTTCAGTTCTTCCATGGCCTCTTCGTGGCTTGCAACTGAAGCTGCAATTGCTCCTTTTCCTTTGTCTCTTTATGTAGAGTTTCATACACGATTTCTACTCTCTTGGAAATGTTGACCATGGTCTCGTACATTGATCTTTCATTCTTTGTTGCTGCAGGTTCCACTATTCACATTGCAATTCACATACATGTAAAGACTGCTCTGATACCACTTGATCCAGGTTCGGGTGTGAAGAAGGTCATTTCCAAGACCTTTTACTTTCGTGATGTGTTAAAATTTATTTTTAAAAGAACATTAACAAATGTAGCTGCATACTGTAAGGAAGAGGAACATAACAATCATCAGCATATGAAAACAAAAGCCGTTGATAATGGAGTTTTTCCAGGAGGGACTACGTCTCCGGGCCCCAGTGTCAAGATGTTGTAGGTCGCTGCATTATGTGTTGTCAATAAAGATGATTTTCACAGAGATGATGTCTCGATCATACAAGGGAGAATGCCCTCATGCAGGAGTGGCTCTAAGAGATGTTCCACAACTATAACTCTCAATAAAAAACTCCTATCAGTATGGCACAAAAACAAGCATGGTGCGCATCCCGCCAACATGGCACAAAAGGGATGTCAAAGCAAAACACATGCATGATGATAACAAGAGTATCCCAACAACATGCAGCAAGGGATCTCAAAGCATAACATAAAGAGTTATGAGAGAAAGTACATCACATAGAAATATTCCGCGTCAAATCAAGCAAGGAATCATGACAACATGTAATAAACAAGATCCTGCATCAATCATCAATCATGGATCTGTACAACATAATGCAGAAAGAAGAAGTACATGAACACATCATATACCTCAACACCAAGGGCCATCTGAAGCAAAGGCTGTTAAAGTGCTCAAGCTTGCTGAAACATCAATCTCATAGCATCGATCGCAAGAAGAAGACTGTTCGCACATGAAGATGGACATCTACACTAGCACTTAGAAAAGTGACTGAAAGAAGAAATGAGAGAAAGACAAATCTGAATACACCATCAGATTTGTGGCATCGAGTAGTGTTGAATCGATTGTCCAAAATCCGAATTCTAAGAAATTGAAAATTCGGAGCTCAAGAAACCTTTTAGATTCCCTTGGGATTCCTCAAAGATTCTATTTCAGGGATGAGCTAAAAATCTGCTGCTCAGATGTCAAATCTGATTTCACCATTAGGATCCTTGCGGAAAACCATGAAAAAAAGTATAAACTTGACCATATTCTGACAAAGTGAAATTTTACCTCCGTGGGAAAATTTCATGGCTTATGGTTCCGCTGCATGTCTTTGCTAAAATCATGGTTCCACATGCATTCTGGAAATGAATGGAAGATGCAGAAATCAGATTGAAAAACGGATAGTGTCATCATGTTCATGGCGATGAGAGGTGTAAAATCCATATAAAATTTGTAAATTTCTGAGAAGTTGAAAATTTTGCCCTCTTGCAAAATTCATGGTTCTTGCATTAAAAAATTATTAAACTACCTCGATTTGCATGCCCACTCCTGTCTCAAAATTTTTGCAGGTCTTCTCCTCCCATCTCTGGAAAAAATTGAGTTCTTAAATAATTTGGTTTGTGGAGTTACCAAGAAATCTATTTGGCATAGTTGGTAAATAGTTAATTTAATGTGGAAGAGGTTGTGTGGTCAAATCTCACACCTCCACAAATAACATGGTTCTGGAGTTGGTTATTATTGCAACCATAATTTTTACCCTTTTAAATAACAAACCCCACCATCCTCGATTCATGTGAAGGCTTTAATGTTTGGGCATATATTATGGTTGGGCACACTATTATATATATTTGGTGTAGTTTGTTTTAAATTTGTTATGGGGCCGCCTGGTGGGCTGGCCCACGTGGCCGAGTGGGTTCAACTCCCGCCAGCCTCACCATTAATATTACGTTGGTTACATGGGGGGTGGTGGGGTTGGTGGTTCCCACCCCCTTAAAATATATATATTTTTAATTTTTTCAATATAATAACCATTTTTAAAAAATTCGGATTTTAGGTCGAATTAGGCAAATTAACGAGGCAACAAATTTTCCTGGAATATGCCCGGAATCTGGTGGCCGGGTTCGGTCAAATTCGTGGCCTCCTTAAGCCTGACCAGTCATCAAAAAGTCAACCCAACTTTCACTTCTTCTAACTTTTGCATACAGACTCGGATTGACGAGCCATTCATACCACCACGATCAGGATGACGAGATCTATGCTCTGGTCCTAGTTCGAGCATAATCCAAACACTTTTAGTTTCGAGCATTCATAAGCCCTCTTTGTCGTGTGTGTCTCTCTAGAGCCACCTAGATCATTCCCTTTAAAGGAGATTGATATTCCCAAGTAGTTGAAAGTAGAACAATTTTCCTCCCATTTGAAACCAAAATGTTTGTAATTTCCTGTATTTTATTGTCTAAAGTGTTCCACCCATAAATCTTGCTTTTTTCTATATTGATTTGTTCTTCTAAAGTGAGAGTGAAGTATTGCAAAAAATGTTTGAATCTCCTGCTATGATTGAAGATGCTCCACTAAGCATACTTGTATCCCACAATCTTCATCTTTAATTTGTCGACGTTTTGAGTCTAGACCAAGACTCATCATCATGACTCATTTACAGAGAAGAGAAACAAGAGCAATAAATATGGTTAGATGAGTTGTCAAGTTGGTGAGCGAGGAGCAATAAATATGGTTAGGTGAGTTGTCAAGTTGGTGAGTCATCCATGTGAATGATTTGAAATTTATTAAAATTGTCATTTTTTCTAATATTTTTATTGTTAATAGATTATGTCTTATCACATATTCTATTTGTTTTAATAATTTATCCAATGTGTCCATTATTGATTGTATTTCTTTCTTTATTTTCTTAATCTTCCTCTCATAAAATTCTCTCTCTAATTTTATTATATTTTAATTTAAATTATAATTATTTTTGTTATATCACATTTGATTTTCTTAATTTTGA
>APFE031471854.1:290785-339900 GCA_000404065.3 Pinus taeda
TTTTGTTTTCTTGCTTCCCCTCTTGCCACGAGAAACTTCTTAAGATTAACTCCATTTGTTTGTGTGCACTTGCTAGAGCCATGATTATTGCATATTGGTAGATAGGTAGTGCTACAAGGAGTGCTTTGATTATTATTACCCTTCCTCTCATATTCAACCACATCATACCCCAACTTTGTATTTTGTTTTTCATTTTTTCAATTTGTTTAGTCCATATTTCTATCTTCATGTTCTCTTTTGAGATTGGAAGTCCTAGATAGAAGAAGTGTGCCCAGTTTTCCTATACAGGGATGCCTAAAATTTGTGAGGTCCTTTGCATAGTTCTTGGGGGGCTATTCAATCCATATATCTTGGATTTTGCATTGTTTAATAGCCCACCTGATACCCGTAAGAAATCATCTAGAACTTTTTTGAGCCTCCTTGCTATTATTATTGAAGCCCCTCCCAACAATGATGTATCATCACCAAAAAGTGAGTGGTTTATTGTTTTAACTCCTTTTGCTATTTTGATCCCTGTGACGCTTCTTTCCTTTCTTTGGTTTTCCAAAATCCTACTTAAAGTTTCCGCCATTATAATATATAGGAATGGGGAGAGAGAAAAACCTTGCCTAAGGCCTCTTGTGCTTTGGAAGAAGTCACTGGGCCTTCCATTTATAAGGGGGGCAATCCAAGGAGTAGAAATGCATGCTTGTATGACTTCCCTTATTTTTCTTGAGAAATCATGTTTCTAGAGGACAACCAATAGATATGGATGGCTGACCCTGTTAAAAGCATTAGCCATATCTAGCTTGTTTATGAGGCCTTTCTCTTGCCTTAGCATATTGGATTGTACAACTTCCTCTACAATAATGACATTATCTATGATTTGCCTGTTGGGCACGAAACCTCCTTGGTTTTCAGATATGATTATTGGGAGTACTTCCTTGATTCTATTTTCAATTATTTTTGTTATTATCTTGTAAGAAAAATTACATAGAGAGATAGGGTGAAACCTCTTGAAAGTTGAGGGGTTTGCTTCCTTTAGGATTAGAGCAAGATAGGAGGATTTTGTGTTGCCTCCTTTTTTTTTTTAAGACATTCTTCACCATTCTTAAGAAATCCTTTCTGATGGTATGCCAATGAGATCTGTAGAATGCTATTGTGAAACCATCTGACCCAGGGGTTTTGCCTAGATGCAGGCTCCATATGGCCGCCACTACCTCTTCTTCTGTGGGATCCTTGCACATTGCAGCATTTTGTTCTTTTTTAATTATTTTTTTGTACTTTAAGAAACCTTCACTCTTAGCGATTTCTCCACTGGATGATAGTAAGTTTTTAAAGTGTCGATAGGATGCTTTTTTAGTTCCTCCGCACCTATACCCTCTTAGGTTTCAACTTTAATTTTTTCTATTTGGTTTCTTTCCCTTCTTATTTTCATTGTGTTGTGGAAAAATGATATGTTTTTGTCCCCTACCTTGAGCCACAGACTTCTGGATTTAAGACTTGCCTCTTCTTCTTCTTTACTATTTTCCTTATATAATTCCCAGAATATTTCCTTCTCTCTAAGGTAATCTTGCTTGCCTTCTTCTCTGTTTTCTTTTTTTAGTTTACATCCTCTCCATTTTTCTACTGTAAGTCTTTTTTCTTTTTCTTTTTTTCTTTTTTAATTTCATTTGTTCTTTCCCATTCCTTTAATTTGGTTCTTGCAGTTTTTAGCTTTGATTTCCAGATATACTGCGGTGATCCTGTTACTCTTGCCTCCCATGATTCCTTGACTATTTTGCTAATTTCTGTGTTGTTGTCCCAAATTGAGTCGTATCTAAACAGGAGCAGTCCCTAGTTTTCCATTTTGCCCATGACTATTGTCACCGGTTTATGGTGAGATATTGTGGTGTGTATAATTTTTTATTTTATGGAGATGTGCACTGCTACTGTGTTTTCTCGTATCAAAATTCTATCCAGCCTCTCTTTTGTGTTGATTTTTCCCACACTTTTATTTCTCCAAGTGTATTTCCCATTGCTAGGCGGGATGTCTAGTAAATTGTGTTGTTCCATTATTTTTTCTAGAATATTCCCGGATGGGTGAGTATGATATGTTCCTCCAAACTTTTCTTCTATACTTCTTTCCCAATTTAAATCTCCTCCTAAAATTATTTTCCCAAATTGTATTTCTTTCAGTGCTTCTTTTATGGTGGCCCGACATTGCTCTTTTTCCTTGTAGGGATTTTGGGCATATATATTTATAACATTGTACCTCTCTTTTGTGTTGATTTGCATTAGATCCATTTGGATCAAATGCTGGTCTTTTTTGTGTTTTATTAACTCCCATGTTCCTTTTTTCCATATTGTGCAAATACCTCCAGATGCTCCTATTGCCTGTATTGCTTCCCCCTCATAATTTCTGAATTTTTTTCTTCTTTTATATTTTCAGTTTCTTGATTGTTTGTTTTTATCTCCTGAATGTCTCTTGTGGCATTTTCTTTAACAGATGATACCATTCCTCTGCAATTCCAGGAGACCACTATCATTATTTACTTGTTGGGTGGTGCATGGCTCCTCTCCTTCTTTGATGACTCTTTTCTGGTTAGAATTATGTCTATTGAGGGAGGGGGAAGGGTGTGAGATTTTGATGCTAGAGGGGATGAAGGGGGGTTGGGGGTATGTTGTGGGGATCTGGATCTAGATCATCATCCAGGGGATGAGGGGGTTAAAGGATCCAAAGGCTCAAAAGGATTAAGGCTGACAAGATGATTATTATCTTCTTTGGGTCATGTGGGATGTAGATCAGAGGATGTGGGGGGCTGCAAGGTAGATAGATTTTTTTGTTTGTTGATGGTCTTCTTTCTTTTGACCTATTCCCATTTGTTTTCCAGTTCTTCACTCTTTTCATTTTCATTTTCTTTTTTTTTCTACATGTATTTGCAAAATGACCATATTCGTGACATACCTTGCATTCGAAGGGAATTTGTTCATAATTCAGCTGTTATATGTGTGTCCACTGGTCCACTTTGATTTTGATAGCTTCTGGTATCCCTTTCCCAAGATCTACTTCTACACAGATTCTGGCACATGCATGAATATTTTTCTCTGGCTCGCATCTGTCTATATATTTCCCAACTGTGTTTCCTATGTCTTTGATTGAATCATCCTCCCAACAATGAAGGGAAATGTGTGGCAATCTAACCCAAATGGGGACGACATTGGGGACATCCATTTCTGGATTGAAATCCAACGTCCATCTGTTTAGATATAAACTCCTTATATCCATAAAATAAGGTCCATTTCTAAAAATCAGATCTCGATCCTCCTTGGTTTCAAAGTGAAAGGTGTAATATTCTCTTCCACAAAACCTGATTGAGATTTTTCCATCTATTGACACAGTCCAATTCCTTTCCACCCATTTTTGCATAGTTTAGGTCGATGGCCATAACCTCGTAAACTGCCCCACTAATCTTCACTCCACCAGAGAAGGTGTTGCTCTGCGGGGAAGAGCAGGAGGAAGTGAGATTTCAGGAATGTCTTCCAATATTTTAACAAACTTTGTGACTAATGGTTTGTTCTTTGCTGGAGCCATTGCAGAGATGAGAGAGGCAAAAGCTTTTGTTGTTCCTTCATTTTCTTGTTGTTGATTTGATAGAAGTTCTCCATCCTCTGGTGTATCCATGGTGCTCAAACCCCAGCAACAAGGGCCGATGGGGAGTAGCTACAAGCTTCTTGTGTCATTCTCTACCTAGGGTTTCGTTTCTCCTTCAGCAAGAAACACTCTCACATATTATTATGTCCTAAAAATTAGACATTTTTGACATTAAAATGTAAAAAATATTTATAAATATAATTATTAATAATAATATCTTATCAGATTAATAGAAAATTGGATAATTTTAACATTAAATTATAATGGTTTGTAGATTTCTGTAGTGTGGTTTTTGAGAAATTCAATTCAGATAATCCACAGTCTTCATTTTTAATTCGTGGATCGAGTCTAGACCAAGACTCATCATCAGGACTGGTTTACAAAGAAGAGAAACAGAAGCAATAAATATGGTTTAGTGATTTTCAAATTTGGTAGTCGAATATAAATGATTTGAATAAAAATCATTTTTATTATTTTTATTGTAATAATATTAATGGTAATATTTAAATTTTGTTTTAATAATTTATTAAATTGCATTCATTATTGATTGTATTTCTTTCTTTATATTCCTAATCTTATTAGATTCTTTTAATTTAATTTTACTTTAATTAAATATAATTATTTCTGTTTATAGATTGGTTTTCTTAAATTTGAATTATTGCTTAATTTAAGTTAATGTTATTAGTTTGTTTATTCAACTAGGTCTATTTACCTTAAAAAATTACCTATTTATTTTAAATTTTAATTTAGTCTATATTAATCTATGTTTTTAAGGGAGGGATGTTTAGTGAATTGTTTCTTTTAATACTAGATTAATACTTGGTTTAAGTTTGTGCACTTGGTTTATTTTTAGGTTTTCTTTAAAATTATTATGTTAATTAGGTTTTATTATTAATGTAATAAGTTTTTTAATTTTAATTTTAAAATTAAATAAACATAAAAATAGAATTTTATTTTGTTTTATTTAATTAATTTTAAAAGCTTAATTTATAGGAGATTAATGTATTATTAATAATTAGATTCTAAACTCATATGTGTTTATGTTAATGGATTAGTGTTAATGTATTCTAAATTGAGCCTTACTTATATTTAATATGAAGTCTAGTTATTATATTGGAAACACAACATTTCTTATAATTCTTAATGTTATTTTATGGTTATGAGAGGAGTTGTTTTGACCTATAGAGGGTGGGAAAGATGAAGAGAGGTAGGGGGATGCAAAAGGGAGGGTCAATTTAATCAATGGGGGTGAGAAGTGAGGTCCAATTTCTACTAATTTCCAAACCTCCATCCCTATTGAGGTTATGAGGGTGTTTTATGATCTCAAGTGCCTCACGAACCTTATGTTTAAAATGGTGTTTTTAATTGGCAATTACCTTTGTGTCTTCAAGGCATATATGGTGGTTTGTCTTACCTGCATGCTCAGCTAAAGCTGAAGAACATGTTCTTTCTTTACAAATATCTGCACTATGCTTTTGAGCCTGATCTTGACTAACCTACATGTTTCCCCAATATAGTGTTCTCCACAAGAACAATTGATAATATAAACACCTTTCTGCTGGAGCTGCTCTTGGTTGTCCTTTACCGATTTCATTCTTTGTTTAATAGTTGTCAAGGCTTTGAATGAAGTTTTGATATCTTTCTTTCTGAGAATTTTGGCTAGTTGGTTAGTGACACCATGAATATATGGAAGGTAGGCATTAGTAGTCAGGGGGTTATTTGATTTGTCTTTTTTATTTCCGGATTTTGTTTTCCGAATGGCCTTGAAGATGTCTTTATTATTGTATCCTAGGTTAGCAAATGTTCTTCTTAAGTAGGTAATCTCTTCCTCGGTGTGGTTCTCATCTGATATTCTACATGCTCTAGTGAAGAGGGTTTGAAGAACACCCATTTTTTGAGCTAGGTGGTGGTGTGAATCAGCATGGAGATAATTATCAGTATGCGCCTTTTTTATGAACACTTTGTGACTTACGGAACCATCCTTGTTTCTTATGAGGAGGATATCAAGGAATGGTATGCAATTCTTCTTCTCAATCTCCATTATAAACTTGATGTCATCAGACATGCTATTGAGATGGTTTAAAAAGTTTTTAAGTTCATCATCCCCATGAGGCCAATCAACATTGGTGTCATCCACAAACCTGACCCAAAACATAGGTTTTAATGGGTAGGTGTCAAGAGCCTTATTTTCAAATTTTTCCATGGAGAGATTGGCTACAATAGGTGAAAGAGGTGATCGCATAGCTACTCCTGAAGTTTTCTCAAAGATTCCCCCTTGGAAGGTGAAGAAAGTGGACCATAGACAAATTTCACCCGACTTTGCAGTTTGGGGGTCCACCACCTCTTTAACCACTTGTATTGCTTCATCTAAGGGAATCTTGGTGAAGAGCTGGACCATGTCAAAACTGACAATTTTATCGCCCGAATCTAGCTTAGCATGTTTAATGAATTCAACATATTGGTTGGAGTCTTTGATGTGAGAGCTAGTTTTACCAACCAGAGGTGCTAAATTTCTTACAACATACTTTGCTAATTTGTATGTGGGTGATCCTATAGTATTGACTATAGGTCTCAAGGGGACATCTTTTTTATGAATTTTTGGGGCTCCATAAATACGAGGGGTAATTTCACTATCAGGGGTAAGGCGCTTTTTTAGTTTCTCATCTAGATTGGCTTCTTTAATGGATTTTTTGACAAACCACCATATATGCCTTGAAGACACAAAGGTCATTGCCAATGAAAAACACCATTTTAAACGTAAGGTTCATGAGGCACTTGAGATCATAAAACACCCTCATAACCCCAATAGGGATGGAGGCTTGGAAATTAGTAGAAATTGGACCTCACTTGTCACCCCCATTGATTAAAATGACCCTCCCTTTTGCACCCCCTACTTCTCTTCATCTTTCCACCCTCTATAGGTCAAAACAACTCCTCTCATAACCATAAAATAACATTAAGAATTATAAGAAATATTGCGTTTCCAATATAATAACTAGACTTCATATTAAATATAAGTAAGACTCAATTTAGAATACATTAACAATAATCCATTAACATAAACACATATGAGTTTAGAATCTAATTATTAATAATAAATTAATCTCCTACAAATTAAACTTTTAAAATTAATAAATAAATAAATAAAATATATTTTATATTTATATTTTAATAATTTTAAAATTAAAAATCAAAAAAAAACCTTATTAATTTATAAATAATAAAACCGTAATTAATGCAATTAATATTTTTAAACATAATACATATAAATAATACTTAATTGTTTATTTAATACTATTAATTTATCTAATTTATTAAATAAAACAATTACTAACAATACCCTTCTCTTTAAAAACATAGTTTTAATTATAACTCAATTAAAATTAAAATAAATTAACAACTTATTAAATGTTAATATTAAACTTAGTAAATACGAAGAACTAATAACTATTAACTTAATTAACGGCTGGGTGTAGAAAATAATTTATAAACAAAAATTAATTATATTTAATTAAAAATATAAAATTAAAAGAATCTTATAATAAATTAATGATATAAGAAAAGCTACATCAATAATGAATGCTATTGATTAAATTATTAAAACAAATTAAATATTATAAGAATATCGTTAACTATAAAAATAATAAAAATGAATTTAAAATTCAAATCATTCAGATGGTCAGCTTACCAACTTGATAACTCACCTAATCATATTTATTTCTCCCGTTTCTCTTCTTTGTAAATCAGTCATGATGATGAGTCTTGGTCTATACTCGAAACGTCGACAAATTAAAGATGAAGACTGTGGAATATCTGAATTCAGTTTCTCAAAAACCACACCACAGAAATCTACAAACCATACTTGTATCGTCTGCAAATTTTGTGTGATTTAAAGTTTTTACTCTTGTAACAATTTGTAGGCCTATCAAATCTCCATTGAGATGAGCAGCTTCCAATCTTTTGCTTAGCGAATTTTCCATTATGATGTAGAGAAGAGGAGACAAGGGGAAACCTTGCCTCAGTCCCCTTGATGCTTGAAATAATTGTATGGTCTTTCATTGACCATAGGAGATATCCAAGGTGAGCTTATGAAATCCTGTATCCATTCAACAAATCGAGAGCTAAAACCAATTTTTTCCAAGACTCCGAGAAGGAAATCATAATCAACTTTGTCGAAAGCTGATGCCATATCAAGATTTACTTGCATACCTTTGATATTAGAAGTGATTTTGGTATGAATTGCTTCCTGAAATAAGATTATATTTTCTATAATATGTCTTTTGGCTATAAAACCACTATGATTCTCTTATATCATTTTACTTATGACTTTTTTCAATGTGGTGTCTATAAGTTTAGAGATAATTTTATAAGAGGCATTACATAAAATTATTTCTCTAATATTGGTAAAGGAGACTCGATTGATATCTTTATGGATTAAGGCTAGAAATGTAGAAATGGTTTCTCCCCAAAATTTCCACTTCTTTCTTTTCCATTCCAAAATTTTACACAAGTCATATTTTATTAAATGTCAAAATACTTTGAATAAATTAATAGTGAAACCATCTGGCTCAGGTGCTTTGTTTGATCCTAGGCTCCATATTGCTTCCAATACCTCATTTTCCTCTATGGGTTTGCATAATACTTCATTGTCTTCTTTAGTTATGATGGTTGGAATTTGCTTGAACATCCTATCTACACTTTGATTGTTGTCCCACTGCTCCTTATACTGATCTTTGAAGTATTGATGAGATGTCTGCTTTATTTTCACATATCCTTGATTGTTTTCCCTTCAGAATCTTGATTTCCCTTTATCATATTTTTCATTTCTCTTGCTTTGTTCTGTTTATGGAAATATTTTGTGTTCCCATCTTTGACTTTTAACTAGAGACTTCTTGATTTTAGCCTCTATTCTTGTTCTTCCTATTGATCTTCTGGATTCATTGTAAGATCTTTTTCAAGAGCTATATGTTATTCTCCTACTGTGTTTATTACCATTTGTTGATAGAATTCCTCTAATTGAGATCTTAGATCTGATTTTTCATGATTTGGTTCAACATATTGTTCTTTTGCCCAATCTTTTAGAGTTTTTTTCACCATTTTTAGTTTTGTTTCTAGCACAAAATATGTTGACCCTTCAACATAATTTCCCCACTTCCTTTGGATTATTTCTACCACTCTTTCATCTTCCAACCATAATGGATTAAATATGAAGGGGATTGGGCCCATATGCTCTTTCTTTGTGAGAGATAAATAGATGGGTTTGTGACCTAAAATCCCATTTTTAATTATCTCATAGCTTAAGTTTACATATTCCAATTTTAAGTTTCATGATAAAATAAATATGTCAAGTTTGGTTGCTATGTTGTGTTTCTCTGTTTTTCTGTTGGACCAAGTGAATAAGCCTTTCTTTGACATGATATCCATGAAGTTCCTCTCAGTCATTAGATCTTCCATATTCTCCCATAAGGGTCCTTTATTAGGTTGCCTCCTTTTTTCGTCTTTGTGGAGATTGTAGTATTAAAATTTTCTCCTATTATGACTTCTTGATAAGTGTTTGAACCTCTTTGGATGTTTAAAGTATTCCAAAAATATGCCTTCTCTGCATACAAGGATAGAGAGTACACATTGTAGATTGCATAAACCTTAATGGAGGATAGGTAATTCAAAATATTTTGTATCCAAGACCAATTAGTTCTTGTTTCTAATTATTGATATCTATTTGGGTTCCATAGGGTACCAATCCCTCAAAAATCCCCTCTCGCACTGAATATAACACTTTAGTTGTATGCTCAAAACTAATATTTTACTTTTTCAAAATTGGTTGCATCCATTTTTGCTTCTTGTAGGAATATTATGTCTACTTTTCTCACTCCTGATTATATCCTTAAATGTTATGGTTTTGTTGGGGTTCCCTAAACCTCTTATGTTCCAAGAAATTATTTTCATTGAGAACTATGTAAGGGTGCCTCCTCCCCCTTGTTGGGTTTATATTTCCTCAAACCTTTCCTTGCATTTTTTTGATTCTTGTACTGTTTTTTCTATTGTTTTCTGCTTTCCTAATATTTTCTCCATGGTTGTAGCTTCATCTCATTTCTCCTTATTTGGTTTTCTTTGAACTTTTTAGTGGCATTTTTTAGTTTGCTCCAAATCATATCCATGTATCTAGGAATTTGATTTTTTCTTCTTACTAGCAATATTGTCATACCTATTAGGATTAAGAGTGGGAGACCCTTCAATAAGGAGAGACTTAGAAAAAGGAGTCTCCTTAGAGTCTTTGAGTAGAGGCTGAGAGGGTAGGGAGATGACAACATGGGTGAGGGAAGAAGAGCCACATTAAATATCAATGGAGCTAATAGGATCACAGAGAGGAGGGACTTCCTTAACCACTAGAGGTTTTCTCTTTTTTAGAGGAGAGGAAGGAATAATAGGGGAAGGATGACAACATAATAAATCATTTGAAGGGTCTTCATGTTTAAGACATACTAAATCAATTGAAGGGATACCTAGCTTAGGGGTGGAAGATAGAGTTTCGAATGGGTTGATTGAAGGATCAACCAAAACCACTTTTCTAGATGATGAACCAACTTTAATAGTCCTTGTAGAAAATTTCTTTAGTGATTTCCATTGATTTTAGGGATGGGTCTATCCCAAAGGAGATGGTTTAATCTTGCAATCCTTGGAAAAATGGCCATATTCATGGTAGATTTTACACTTATAAGGGATCTGTTCATAGTCCATAATTTTCTCATGAATCCAATCTCCATTTTTTTAGGGTTATTTTATATAGAAGTCATTTTTCTTTTAAATTGATCCCCATACAGACTTGAGCACACACAAATTTCTTACCCTGAGGTTTAGGAATGTCTAAAAAATTTCAAAGGGAGTTTCCTATGGAGATGAGACTGTCAGCTTCCCAAAAACAAAGAGGAAGGCAGGGTAGGTGGACCTAAATATGAACAATGGATGGGATATCTATCTTTGGGTCAAAGTCAAGTGTCCATTTGTTTAAACACATGCCTCTTGGGCCCATAAAGTATGGATCATTTCTAAATATTAGGTATTTGTTTACCTTACAACTGAATAGAACGATGCAATATCCTCTGCCACTAGCAAAACTATTATGGGACCAAAGACAAGCCTAACCCAAGATTTTTCAATCCAGTCTTCAACAATTTTAGGAGAGTGCTACATAACTGTGAACTGATCTATCATGCCTCTTTTATCAAGGGTGAGAGTTCTAGCTCTAAAAATTTTAGAAGGAAGCTCTATTATAGAAGATTTTTCAAACATGTTCACAAAATTTGAAGTAGATTGTATTGATTTTTTCTTTTTCCCCATCCTTGAACAAGAGCATTATATGTTGTATCCACTAATCCTCTCCTGGCCCTGATGAGATTCCTTCTGACATGATCGAGGTTGGAGGCTCAAGATCATGGTCACAACAAGAACACCCGAGTTTAAAAAAACAATTTGAGAGATTAGTTGTAGAGCTTGTTGCAAACAAAAATTGAGAAGGCAATGAGATTATTGCATAAATAATATAACTACAATAGTGAAGGGGCCTTTTTCACTTGAGATTGTAAATTTGTTTCATATTAGTTAAGAAGAAAATTGGAAAGTATTTGGAGATTCATTATGGTATATGTGCGATGTGGGACTACCTTTTTCACTATGTTGGAGTAACTATAAAAATATTTATCTTTGTTGTGAATTATTTTCTTTTCATACAATTGTGATGACATCTTGCTATTATGTTTTAAATAGTTTCTAGTTGTGGATATAAAATAGTTGTAAAATAAAGCTAACTCGATTTTATGATTTATTTTTTTGTTAGCTATTTAACCCTTATTTTTACAATAAACTTATATATATATATATTATATATGATAAAAATGATCACTTATTTCATATTGTTTCTTATTCTCAAATCCTTCATATTTATCTTAAATTTGCATTACATTATTAACTCTAAAAATCTGTTTTAAAATTTATATATTTAAATTTGTTTATTTTATTACCATCCTAAACCAAAGGCTAATTAAAACTTAACTGTAAGCAAACTCCCTTAGTTTATTGCAGGACATTTATTCACATTAACAAAAGGTGGAGGGGGTGCAATTAAAATCAAGTATTGCATGGCATCTTAGTCCATGCCAAATAGACTTGTAAAAAATAACAATAATATTAAAGTATTTATTATTATTGAAAATACAACTTCTAACCTCATTGATATAGGCATTTTTCATTGATGTTGAAGTCTTTTCCTCTTCGTACCCTTAAATATGGAAATTGTGAAAAACACTAGTATAGATTATTATACATGGATCATAAACTTCCCAAAGATCATAAAATTTACAATGTAAGAAGTATCTAGCCATATATACATGCCATGTAACTTTCTTAAGAAAAAACTGATGCACTTGTCAATGTATGGCCCACAATAGAAGTGTGGTGTATCCATCAATATCATAATACATTGCAAAAGGATATTTTGTACACTTCTATATGAATATCAATAATTATTCAAGTATCTAAGAAATTCTTGGGAAGATTTAAGGAAATGGAAAACCTAGTAATAGTTGTTATGAAACTTTTCATAGAATATGTTGTTTGGTTTCAAACTATTTAAATGGGAAAACAAAGTTTTGTTAAATATTAATTGAATTTAAACTTTCCAACTATTTTTATTTTCAAGTGTTATAAAGTTAAAGCTAATAATGCTAATGTTGATAATGCAAATCTATAATAAATAGATATGAAATATTAATATCTCTGTCTGAAATGAAAATTTACTCACCATGATGTGAAGCATTGTTGGTACACAATTGATCTAGGTGGATGTTGGTGGCCATCCACCTATCCCACTTGGACCCCCACAACTGTCTCTTTCAGTTTTTTCAGTTTCCGTAATTGTAGCACAATTTACTATTTTTAGTAGTTTTTCGGGTCCTGAACTTCAGGAGCCGTTTTGAGGGCCTAAACGACGTTTTTTGGGAAATCTGGGAGCAACATCGGTCCATGGACGATGTTGCCCTGCCCAAAGTTATAGTCCTCGAATAGATCTTTCTCACGAGCTATTGTACGCGTCAAGCGGAGATAGTATGCCAAAGTTACCATCCCGGGAAGTTGATGTTCCAACTTACCCAAAACGAGGCCCACAATTTGGTGTTTCATCTTCTAGGGTTATTTTTTAGGATGTTAAGGGTTTTCCATTGTTTCTCAACAATAAATAGGCCTTCGAGCCTCATTTTAACACAGTTCAGAGGCATGTAGCCGCCACATCTCTTCTTAGAGATAAGCTACCATCGCCCTAGCTGGTTTATTTTCATTGCTATTTGTAAGCATATTTCAGTATTTTACATTAATGTAATGAAGTATTATTTCCATTGCATCTCTGTGTTTATGGTTATCTTTGTAATTTATTGCGTTCTTGTTTAAAATATGGATTAGTGGTATCAGAGCAGTCTGCTTTTTCTCAGTTTTTCTTTGCATGTCCCCAACAAGGTCGGGATATAAGGAGTTAGGGCTTGAATTGGTCGAACGTTTGTAAGACCAGCCTCACAAATCCTGATGAACTCCCATGGCGGGTGAGAAGAAAGATGAGGGGGTAGGAGATCCTATCAAAATATTGCTCAAAGAAGCCCTCGAGCGACAAAGAACACGATGATGGACAACTTTGCCCAGATCCTTCAGCGGCTACCCAGAGGCAACACATTAGCTTCTAGCAGCTACTCTGGAAACACCACACGCTTTAAGGTACAAGTTAATTTTGAAATCCCCATCTTCGAGGGTCAAAATAGACACAGATGCTGTAGATAAATGGTTAAATATGCTAGATGGGTATTTTTTTGGTCATGATTTTTCCAATCAGGAAAATATTATTTTCGTGCTTCTCAAAGCAGCCCCCACCTCAAGTACTGGTGGGAAACCTACTGTGAGCAGCAGGATGAAGTACGGGCTCACTATTTTCAGCCGCACCCACTTGGAATTCATTCCGGGATGTCTTCAAGGAGTAGTACTACCCTGCCAAAAGCTATGAGGACAAATACATCAAATGGACCACATTGCGACAGGGAAGGGACCAAGATGTGCTAGAGTTCACAAACATTTTTCATACCCTTCGCACACAGTTGGGTATCAAGGACTCTGAGCTACATTTGGTACTCAAATACCACGATTGCCTACACAAATACATCTAGAAGAGATGGAGTTCCTGAACATATCCTCGCTTGGCATGACGTACCGATACGCTGTCAAAATTGAGCAAAAGTTCAAACAGAAGAAGTGAGACTTTGGATCTGCAAATTCGAAGACCAAAGGACAAAGCCAAGGCGAGGTGACCCAAGATAACCCATCGAAGCCGCAAGAAAAGAAAAACACCATGAAGTTGAAGAAAGACACAGGAAAGTGGTGTGAGTTCCACAAGAGTCCCACTCATAACACAAGTGAGTGTTGAACCAAGCAGTCACTGGTGGCTGAGTTGAAGGCTTCACAATCAGATGCATGTTCCGACCCTGAATCAGAACCCGACAAGGGGAATGGCAAAGGGAAGAAGATCATTGATACGGAGCCCAGTGTCACTGTTGCCACTATGAAGATATAGAAGAATGAGCCCAAAGATCCAGAGGAGGGGGAATGCCTTTTCCACTCACAGGTGTGGGTGATGGGTTCACTGCTGTAATTCATTGTCGACAGTGGCAGCCAAAAGGACCTCATTTCAGCAGAGGTTGTGAAGTGGTTGGGCCTACTGACTACACCACACCTGCAGCCGTATAGTATCGGGTGGCTTCATGAAGGATGAGATCTCAAAGTTCACTAGCAGTGCTACCTTCCCTACAACATCAAGCCCTTCACAGACGAGGTATTATGTGATGTTACACCACTGGATGTTTGTGATGTACTATTAGGCCAACCATACTTGGGGAGGCGACATGCTGTGTATCAGTCAAGGCCAAGTGCTGTCATTATTTCTTTGTGTAATTCATTATACAGGATAACGGAGGTAGCCCCACCTACAGCCACCTCTTTGATTGCTGCTAAGAAAGGTAGCAAGCTCATCTCACAGACTAGGAAATTTATTTTCTATCTGGTTCGCTCCCAAAGTAAGGGGAAGATCGTTGCTACATCCATGACCCCCACAAAGGGTTCCTCCATGTAGTAGCAACAACAAAGGGATATGGTCATGACAGAACACAGGAACAACTTCTCCTCACCCACAAGGGTACCACACAAGTTTCAGGTGGGTGACAAATTTTTGGTCACATTTGCAGAAAGAACGCCTTACAAGAGCGCATCAGAAGCTCAAACCACCTTGACATGGCCCTTATAGCAGTACCAAGGCTGTGGGGAACACTACTTTGGAGCACAACATTCCTCCATTCCTTCGCTTGCATTGAGTGTTCAATGTGGACCGTCGTCGACCATGCTTCCCACCATTACTAGACACACTAGAGATTGCAGAACAAGTTTAGTAGATGGAGGAACTCAACGCAATGGGGACCATTGCTTCCTAAGGGGGGAGGAATGATCCAGGTGGATGTTGGTGGCCACCCACCTATCCCACTTGGACCCCCACAACTGTCTCTTTTAGTTTTTTAGTTTCCGTAATTGTAGCACAATTTATTATTTTTAGTAGTTTTTCGGGTCCTAAACTTCCAAAGCCGTTTTGAGGCCCTAAATGACGTTTTTGGGAAATCTGGGAGCAACATGGATCCATTGACTGATGTCTCTCTTCCCAAAGTTATAGTTCTCAGATAGATCTTTCTAACAAACTATTGTATGCGTCAAACGGAGATTGTATGCCAAAGTTACAACCCCGAGAAGTTGATGTTCCAACTTACCCAAAATGGGGCCCACAATTTGGCATTTCATCTTCTAGGGTTAGGTTTTTGGATGTTAAGGGTTTTCCATTGTTTCTCAACAATAAATAGGCCTTCGAGCCTCATTGTAACACAGTTCAGAGGCATGTAGCTGCCACATCTCTTCTCAGAGATAAGCTACCATCGCCCTAGCTAGTTTATTTCCATTGTTGTTTGTAAGCATATTTTCATATTTTACATTAATGAAATGAAGTATTATTTCCACTGCGTCTCTCTGTTTATGGTTATCTCTGGAATTTATTGCGTTCCTATTTAAAATACGGATCAACAATGCTTGCTACCATGATTTAATAGTTTTCTTTATTTTTATTATAATTAGTGGACCAAATAGTTATGTGATAAATATAATAGTTGGTTTAGGAACAATTATAAAAATTGGTTTGAGTTAAGAAAATTATTTATAAACATAAGTAATTTGATTTATTGAACAAATTGCTTACTAATTCACTAAGACAATTTCTTGTCCACGATGAAGGAAAATAACAATTTACTTGCATTAAAAGACCAATTCGTAGTTTCACATTAGCGACTTGTAGGTGACACCTAGTTTTATATGTGTGGAACAAACATTTAAAACCTGAGATATGAAAAATATTTAATGCTTACATCAACGCCATTTTAATCTCAATGTTGTTTTGTAGTTGCTTTGTTCCCAGTGTGTTAGTGATCAAAATAATATTACTAGTTTTCATCAGATATGGAGAACATGCAACAATTTCCAAATTTGATGTTTTTATTACAAAATTTTCGATTATTTATTCCACCAAACACAAGTGAAACTAGACTATAATTTCACTTTATTTATTTTTAGATTAATTTAAAAGGGAAAAATTGATTACAGATATTTCCACAAGATATTGTTGCATAATATGCATTCTAGGTATTTAATATCCCTATGTACACAACACTACATCTTTTAGTTGTAACCCCATTTTACTAAATGCTTTCATAAATTGATCTTGAAAGAAAAATTTCTAAATATTGAAAAATAAAAATTTATTTGTCACATGCAGGTACCTTTGAACCGAAACTCAATGTGGCCATTGACATCCAAATTCTACATATGATTTTATACAAAGACATTTTATTCAAGGTTTCTACAATTTAAAATAAAATACACCTCCAATGAATGGGCTTGTGACATCCTCATTTTTATCTTCTACAACTGATGTGGGACATTCATTATTGGAATTCGAGGGAAATGTTCGTTTTACAATGGAACTTGTTGGCCACTCCGTGTCAAATACCCTATAGCAGTACTCTTTTTCGTAAAGGGATTCCATCATGTTCGAGGATTCAAATCATCTTGAATTCATCATCCTCAGTCATCAGATTATCAGAGTTGTAAACTCATTCTCCAAGTTTGTAAGGTAAATGATCCTAGTAAGACCATATATGTAACAACCTGGGTAAGCCTTTTATTTTGGCAACAAATTTCATTCTATGAGGTTTTTCGTCTTGTTGATTCAACTTTGTTTCTAAACACGGATGGTCGGAAAAGTTTTTCCCTCGAGCCCCACCCTAAAGCTAGGGTAGTATTTATCGTCAAGGTCTTAGATGAGTCCTAGTGTTTTAGTGGAATCTTTTGTAAAAGTGATTTGGGAATAATTTAAGCTAATTAGCTAAATTATTTTATTGCAAATCACTTGGTCTACTAGATCATATTGAGTCGCAAATTTGGGTAATAAATTGAGGGTCTATAACAAACGGGTGTTCACCCTTTGAGGGTTGAAATGTAATTATCTTATGTAAAAAAGTATTTTGGTGCATGGTCCCTCATATTTAGACACCATGACTAAAATATTAGAAGGTAGAAAAACTATTAATTCCCTCAAGTGTCAATTCAGTAAATTTTCTGGCAAAAAAATAAAATAAAATCTTAAGCCATAAATTTAATAAATTAAAATCAAAATTAAAGTCCTAGAGAAATTAAATTCTCCAAGTGGAAAAATTCGTGGGTCTTCAAGAAATTAATTTTTGGAGGTCCCTTACCAAGCGAATATTGAAAATTTCAAGAAAAATTGGACCTTTGGGTCTTGGTGGTTAAGTCAAAGTCAATTTTTTGAGGAAATTAGCTCAAAATAATTAATTATGATCTAATAAAAAATGGATTAAAAGAGAAATTAAAAAATTCCTCAAAAACAAATATTTTCAAAAGTGGAGATTAAAATATAATCAAATATTTATCAACGATCGAGATTACTTTGATGGGGATCAAGCCAAATAGCTGTTATTTTCCACTTGGAGGATTTATCTATATATTAGGAGTCATTTGCTTCTCAAACACATAATTTGTTTTGAGAAAGCTCTGAGTCAAGCTCTATTGTAATATTTTTATGGAATTAATAGAAAAGACTTTGGGGTTTATTTATGGTGGTGTTCCTCTTCCGTATACTAGTAATATTTTTGGAATCATGTTCCTTAATGTTCTATTGAATTAAATTCTATAAATTCTACGTTTCATTAGTCATTAGTTGTATTATCTATTTACAGAGGTATCTTGCATTAGGTATTGGGTTTTAGAAGACTGTTTTAATCTGATAGATCTAGTAGGTACCTCTAGATCTTGAGGGTTTTAATGTGGATCTAGATCTTCAACTTGACCAACCAACACCCAAATCCAAAGACCCAAGAGCCCATTGTGTTAAATTCCCAAGATCTATCTTATGATTATTTGTTTTTTAGGGATCTTGATCATGGTTCAAAATTAAAAATTCTTATTTACTCATTTATCTCAAATAATATTGGGCTTATTCAATAGATCTGGCTAATAAGAGCTTGTTTCTACTGATTCAGGAGCAGAGTTGTACTCATACTCCTTAGGTCCAGTAGATATGTATATTATTTTGTGGATTTGATAGTTTTGTAAATAATTTTGGCTTCTAACCCTTGTTTGCAGCTAGGGTTTTTGGGGTTTTTGGGTTTATTTCATTTTTTTGTATATATTGGGGTTTTGGGTTTCAAAATTTTATTTGTGCGGTTGGATTACAAATCTAGATTTGAAGAATTGTTAAGGGTTTTAAGGTATTCAATCCTTGGAATTGTTTTAAGAGGGTTTCTAGAGGTGGATCTACGCCTAGGAAGGCAAGATCCACCCTTTGTTTTCACCCCCAAGCTTAAAGATCCAAATATGGAAAATGACGTCCATATTCAAGAAGATCTCATGACCATTTGAGTATAGATTTTAAATCTGAAACGTATTCAAAATTTTAGCAAGGGTTTTGTGATTTTTTTGGGGCATGTTGGACTGAAATAACCCTATACCTAGATGTCATCTTTCCCCTAACTTTTACGTCAGCCTAGGGGGTCTTTTTCCCTTGGCCGCAGTTCCATAAGGTTGTTTTAGGCTTGCCACAACCTCTCAAAACCCTCGCGAAACCCTATTTCTCCTTTTCCCTGCCTTTTCCCTTCCTTGCAGGCCCTAAGGATGCTTCCTTTTCTGGCCGTTGTGCTCTCCTTAAAGACCTCTCTGCAACTCTTTCATATCTGCCCTCATTCCTTATTGCTCCTCATCATTTATTTTCTATTACCACCCTAAACTCACTTCATTTGTTTCTATAGATTTTTCTAAAGCTAACATTGACAATGGTACTGAAAATAAAGTAATTTTGGGTTTCTTACAGGTGGTTCATTTGCAGAAAAGGTTGTGAACGATTGCTCTATTTTGGGTTGATTTCCTAAACCTTTTCTCTATCATTTGATACAAATCTATATTTATCCTCAAACATTGGTTGAATGCTTGTCTAAGTGGCATACAACGAGTTGGTATTCGTTCAATACATTGAGGGGTCACCTAAAAACATTGGTGAATTTGTTTCTTAACTTTATGATGGATTTCTGATGACTATCATAAGGATTTCTTGGGTTTGAAATATGTTAATTTGCATAAGTTTTCTTCATTGTTGACCCTCTATTTTAAGTACACTAAATTCAAATTAGAAGAGAATAAGGACTGTAGGATATTTTGGCATTACAAGAAATTCTGAGAAGTAGCAAACTAATTCTCTGTTATCATAAAATCATTTGTTGCTCACTTATCTCTAAAAAAACGACTAGTTTACAATTGTCCTAAAGATATTCATTTGTGTCATTTTAAAATTTTGAACACATTGCTCATAAGGTTATAAGCATTGGATAAGAAGTATTTTGATTTTGTTTGATAACCTTGGCATAACTCTATTGTCTCATTGAAATATAAACTTACATTAGCATCTGGGCTCTAAATTGAACATCTAACTGTGTCATTATCTAGAGTGAATAAGCAATTTTGTGCCCTTTGCATGCAACATTTGTAATATCTAATTGAAAAGTGTTAGCTAGTTGAAGTATATTAAGAACATTTGCAAATATTGTTGATTATTTGAAGATTCTCTAGTTCTCTTTTTTCCATTTGTTTAAGACACATTATTGGTCTTGGCTAATCATTAATCAACCTTTTGGCATCAAAAGTTTGGCTTAGATATTGGTATTGGTTAAGGAAATTTGCATTTATCTCATTGGATAAATATCTAAGTAAGCAAGTGCTTTAATCATTCATGATTTTATGATTCTTGTTTAAAGTTGGACAAGTAAGCCATTGGAAGAACATTAGATCTATTTCTAGAAATCTATCAATTATTTTAGTTCATATCTTTCACATTGGTAACTTTCCTAAGGGATTAAGGCTGGTTCCAAATTCGTTACATTTTGTGATATCCATTGTTAGCATTGACACTTATTCTTGTGATTAAGATTGTCTCTTGAATTTTCGTTAATAAGTACTTGTCAATATAACTCAAGAACAACCATAATTGAAGTACTTAAAACATTAACAATCTCTCTTGAAGAATTATTCTCTAATTTCTCCTTACATATCATCCTAAGTTAGTATTGCATCTTAAAACTTACCTCCAAGCATAAGCTTGGTTGATAGAGAGATAGGAACACCTTTTCATCTTTGCTTGAGAAGTCTAGCCTTTCTAGTATTTAAAAGAGTGGCCTTGTAGTTGTCAGAGCCATAATCTCTGCAGCACTGGAGGCACGGAGCATGCAATATTTCAAGGAGAGGGATCGTTAATCATACCTTCATGTGCTTCAACTTAACTTCTCTTTGCCACTTACTACAAAGTTTAGGCTCAATATAGATAAAGTTAAAGGTCATACTTAAACTAGTCATTTAATTAAAATTAACAAAGATCTTTTCATTTCACATAGGTCTTAGGAATTGCATTCCATATAGGATAGTAATGCATAAAAGCAACAATTTTCCATCTAGTACTTGGTTTCAAAATTATAAATAAAGAGTGTTGACTCCATAAGGCACTAGTCTCAAATATATAAATTCAATCTAATCCTTAAAATCTTGCTAGATTTCATCAAGTGCTAGGCCACTCAACTGTGTCTCCCGAACTAGTTGGTTCCCAACTTTTCCTTCTTCATCTAATTTCCATAGGGTCTACCCCCCATAGCCTGCTATCAGGAGATAGCTAAAACAAAGAGTTTGGGGATCAGGGTGACAACCCATGACTTGATACGTTGTCGCAGTGCCCGTACAACTTGAGCGACAACATTTTTTGGTGCCATTGTTGGGGACCAATTTATTAGACCTTGGCTTTGCAACATTCATCTTAATCATATTCTCATATTCCCATCATTCCTTATATCTCTTCATGTTTTCATCACCTTAGCTTTTTTCCTCTCACTAATCATTTCATATTCTCTATCTGTATCATCAAAACTTGGACATTCCCACTGGTTTCTTTTTTGGGTGGCGACTCCACTTATTTATTTTTCTTAGAGAAGAAGCCCTCCATGATATTCATCTGCTTCTCCTTGACTAACCTTTTGGTTTTTTTCTTTTGGATGTTAGAGCTAGATTCATGCTCAAGTGATGACTCTACTTCTTTCACTTCTTATAAGAATATATGTCAGAAGCTCACTTCTTGTGGATATCTTGTTTTTCTTGAACAAGGATCTCTCTCTATGACATCCATTGGTTCCTTTCCCCTTTAAGCATGTCATCATGGATTTTATTCGCCCCTATCATTTTACTAACATTCCTCATGATATTCCTGAAAAATGCTATTAATAAATTACATTCTTTCACAGGTAATAATGCACTCGCTGCTAGAACCCATCTCTTAAGGTTTGATCGTTGTATGAAAATATTTTGTGGCTCTGTACAATATAATCATGAAGATGTCAAGATGCGGATTTTTGTGCTTTCCTTGGAAGGTGATGTTAGAGATTGGTTTTGCAATTTTCGTAATGATTATTTTGATTATTTACAAGACATCATCGATGCTTTTAAAGATAAGTATGCAGATCAAAAGGGCTCACCTTGTGCCCCTAATACTATGAAGAAAGATTAAAGTGATCTTGTAAAGGACCCAATTATCAAAGAAATATTTCAAGAAAATGTGCACATCAAAATGTGCCTTATTACAGACCTTTTGATCATTTTCATGATGAATCCACTTGTGTCGTTGCAAGAAGAATCCACGATAGTGGAAAATAAGGGACAAGTTGTCAAATTAGTGTCGACAATGAAAGGGAAAATGATAAGCATCTTATCGAGGAATTAAAGAAAATGGTTAAAGAAATGCAATTAATTCAAGCACATATGATGAAAAACATGGAAATTAATTAATAAAATATGATAGCAGATCACACAAAGAATATGAGAACCTTGTACACAAAATTAGAAAAACATGATGAGGACCTAGAAATCGTGAAGGTCAATCACTTCGATTAAGTGACTGCCATGCAAGCAAGTCATAAAGAAGAAATAAGTTCAATTCAATTGAATTATGATAAAGTAATAAAGGAAATGGAAATCAGTTTTCAAAGAAGGTTGTCAGCGATAGAAGAAAAACATGATGATGCGGTAAATATCATAAAAATTAATCACTTAACCAGATAGCAACCATAGAGGGAAAATATGCTCAACAAATGGAGGCTATGAGGTCCAATTTGCATAATCATTTGATTTCCATAAAAGAAAATAATGACAAAGTAATAAAAGATATGGAAGCTGGTCAGTTATCTCTTGAGAATAAGTTGTTGACGATGGAGGAAATCCATGCCAAAGAAATCAATGCTATGAAGGTTGAAAACTCTAACTAGATGGATGCCATAGGAATTGAGAATATCACTCTTCAGAATACATTTCGAGTAATGGAAGAGGTACATGATTCTCATCATGGATCAAAGGATGAAAGAAACAAGGAACCTGCAACAAATCACAAGCCTCCTAGTCTGATAGAGCAAATCTCATCTCATCGCAAGAAGGTCACTTGCCTCGTTCAAGACAAGTTAGCTGGAAGTGCCCTGGTTGAAAAGGAAAATTGGAAAAATCACGCCTATGTGTCTCCATTGACAGAATATATCTAGGATAAAATTGGACATACCTTAGATTTTTCATCTGAGCAATTTTGCAATCAAGAAAGAAAATCTAAGTTGGTCTCATTATTGACATCACAACCCACCGAGAAGAAAAATAAAAAGTAAAAAAGAAGAAGGAAGAGGTTTGACTTGTCTAATAACTGAGAAAAGCTTGATATTCAGATGAGACAAAGTCCTAGCATTTTCAGAATTCAACATGACACATTAGAGAAACAACCCACAAACATGCTAGAGATTTGGCATATGCTCATTATGCACTATGTTAAAGACGTTTGACGCCATAGGGAATCCTCTATATTGTAACTCTAACCCTACTCCTTGTTATTTATTTTGTTAAAGTAGTTTTCATTTCAACATTCTGTTTCATAGATTAATTGTTACTAGCTACAAAGCTGTTATTTCATGTACTTAATGTTATATGATGATTATTGGATTATATTTGGATGGATGCTACTTATATGAACTTGTGTGTTGTTTGGGTGCAGATTCTAGATTCTCACACTCCTTCAGTGAAGCAACGTGTCCCCAAGTAGAGCCATATGTTGACCACTCTGTGTCAATTACCCTACAACAATACATTTTTTCGCAAATGGGTTCCACCATGTTCGAGTATTCAGATCATCCTGAATTCATCATCATCAGTCATTAGTTTATCAGAGTTATAAACCCATTCTCCAAGTCTGTAATGTAAATTATCCTAGTAAGACCATATATGTAACAACCTTGGTAAGCCTTTTATTTTGGAGAAGAATTTCATTCTAGAAGGTTTTTCGTCTCACTAATTCAACCGTGTTTCTAAACACAGATGCTCAATAGAGTTTTCCCCCCCAGCCTCATCCCAAAGCTAGGGTGGAATTTATCGTCAAGTTCGTAGGTGAGTCTTAGTGTTTTAGTCGAGTCTTTTGTAAAAGTCATTTGGGAATCATTTAAGCTAATTGGATAAATTATTTTATTACAAATCACTTGGTCTACTAGATCATATTGAGTAACAAAATTGGGTAATAAATTGAGGGTCTATAATGAACATGTGTTTCCCCTTTGAAGGTTGAAATGTAATAGTCTTATGTAAAAAAAAAATTTGGTGTGTGTTCCCTCATATTTAGACACCATGATTAAAATATTAGAGAGTGGAAAAATTATTAATCCCCTCAAGTGTCAATTATTTAAATTTTTTGGCAAAAAGTTAAATTAAAATCCTAAGCCAACAACTTAATTAATTAAAGTCAAAATTAAAATCCTTGAGAAATTAAATTCTCCAAGTGGAAAAATTCGTGGGTCTTAAACAATTTATTTTTTGGAGGTCCCCCACCAAGGGAATATTGAAAATTTCAAGAAAAATTTGACCCTTGGCCTTATGGTTAAGACAAAGTAAATTTTTTGAGGAAATTAACTCAAAATTAATTATGAGCTAATAAAAATGGATTAAAAGAGAAACTCGAAAATTCCTCAAAAATAAAGATTTTCGACGGTGGAGATTAAAAGATAATCAAATATTTATCAATGACCGAGATTAGTTTGACGGGGATCAAACCAACTAGCCCTTATTTTACACTTGGAGGATTAATCTATAAATTAGGAGTCATTTGCTTCTCAAACACAATTTTTTTTAGAAAGCTCTGAGTCAAGCTTTGCTGTAATATTTTTCTGGAATTAATAGAAAAGACTTTGGGGTTTATTTATGGTGGTGTTCCTCTTCTGTCTACTAGTAATATTTTTCTGAATCATGTGCCTTAATGCTATATTGAATTAATTTTTATAAATTTTTCATTTCATTAGCGATCAATTGGATTATCTATTTGCACATGTATCTTGCATTATGTATTGGGTTTTAGAAAAGCATTCTAATCTGATAGATCTAGTAGGTATCTCTAGATCTTGAGGGGTTTAACATGGATCTGACCCTTTTGAAGCTATTTTTTTTATTTTATTTTTAAGTGTGCAGAGATATAATCAAGATTCAGATCTTGGGCGTGAGGGGAAGTCTTCAGTTTGACCGACCAACTCCCAAATATAGAGACCCAAGAGCCCATTGTGTTAAATTCTCAAGATCTATTTGACAATTATTTGTTTTTCATAGATCTTGATCATGGGTGAAAATTAAAATTTCTTATTTACTCATTTATCTCGAATAATATTGTGTTTATTCAATAGATCTGGCTAATAAGAGCTTGTTTTTACAGACCTGGGAGTAGAGTTGTACTCATACTCCTAAGATCTAGTAGATTTGTATATTATTTGTGTGGATCTGATAGTTTTGTAAATAATTTTAGCTTCTAACCGTTGTTTGCAGCTAGGGTTTTTGGGGATTTGGGGTTTATTTCATTTTTTATATTTATTGGGGTTTTGGGTTTTAAAATTTTATTTTTGCAGCTCGATTACAAAGCTAGATCTGAAGAATTATTAAGGGTTGCAAGGGTTCCGGTGCTTGGAATATTTTTTAGATGATTTCTAGAGGTGGATCTAGGCTTAGGAAGGCAAGATCCACCGTCTATCTGCACCCCGAAGCTTAAAGCTTTAGATGTGGAAAAGGACATCCATATTCAAGAAGATTTCATGACCATTTGAGTATAAATTCTAAATATGAAATGCATTCAAAATTTTAGCAAGGGTTTTGTGATTTTTTGGGGCATGTTGGACTAAAATAGCCCTATACATAGCCGTCCTCTTTCCCCTAACTTTTCCGTCAGCCTAAGGGGTATTTTTCCCTTGGACGCAATTCCTTAAGGATGTTTTAGGCTTGCCGCAACCCCTCCAAACCTTCATGCAACCCTGCTTCTCCTTTTCACTGCCTTTTCCCTTCCTTGTAGGCCCTAAGGCTCCCTACTTTTCTTGTCGTTGTTCTCTCCTTAAATCCCTCTCCACAGCTCCTTCTTCATATCTGCCCTCATTCCTTACTGCTCCTCCTCATTTCTTCTTTGTCACTACCCTAAACTCACTTCATTTGTTTCCGCAAAATTTTCTGAAGCTAACATTGGTAGTGCTACCAGAAATAAAGTGATTTTGGGTGTATTACAGGTGGTTCATTTGTAGAAAAGGTTGTGAATGATTGCTCTATTTTGGTTTGATTTCCTAAACCCTTTCTCTATTATTTGATACAACTCTATAATTATCCTCTAACTGTGGTTGAATTCTTGTCTAAGTGGCATAAAACGAGTTAGTATTTGTTTAATATGTTGAGGGGTCACCTAAACACATTGGGGCATTGTTTTCCTAACTTTATCATGGATCTCTGATGACTATCATAAGGGTCTCTTGGGTTTGAAATATATAAGTTTGCATAAGTTTTCTTCACTGTTGATCCTCTCTTTTAAGTACACCAAATTCAAACTAGAAGAGAATAAGGATTGTAGGATCTTTTGACATTGTAAGAATTTCTGAGAAGTAAAAAACTAATTCTTTGCTGTCATAAAATCATTTATTGTTCCCTTATCTCTAAAAAAACAACTAGTTTACAACCATCCTAAAGATATTCATTTGTGTCATTTTAAAATTATGAACACATTGCTCATAAGGTTATAAGCATTGGACAAGATGTATTTTTATATTATTTGATAACCTTGGCGAAATTTTTTGTCTCATTAAAAGATAAAATTACATTAGCATCTGGGCTCTAAATCGAGCATCTAACTGTGTCATTATCTAGAGTGAATAAGCAATTTTGTGCGCTTTTCTTGCAACATTTGGAATATCTAATTGAAAAGTGGTAGCTAGTTGAAGTTTATTAAGAACATTTTCAAATCTTGTTGATTCTTTGAAGATGCTCCAGTTCTCCTTTTTCCATTTGTTTAAGGCACATTATTGGTCTTGGATAATCATTAATCAACCTCTTGGCATCAAAAGTTTGGCTTAGAGATTGGTATTGGTTAAGGACATTTGCATTTATCTCATTGGCTAAATATCTAAGTAAGCAAGTGCTTTGATCGTTCATGATTTTATGATTCTTGTTTAAAGTTGGATAAGTAATCCATTGGAAGAACATTAGATCTAGTTCTATCACTCTATTAATTATTTTAGTTCATATCTCTCACATTGGTAACTTTCCTAAGGGATTAATTGACTGGTTCCATCTTTGTTACATTTTGTGCTATCTATTGTTAGCATTGGCACTTATTCTTGTGATTGAGATTGTCTCTTGAATTTTTGTTAATAATTACGTGTCGATATAACTCAAGAACAACCATAATTGAAGTACTTAAAACATTAACAATCTCACTCGAAGAAACATTCTCTAATTTCTCCTTGCATATCATCCTAAATTAGTATTGCATCTTAAAACTACCTCCAAGCATAAGCTTGGTTGATAAAGAGATAGGAACACCTTTTCATCTTTGCTTGATAAGTTTACCCTTTCTAGTATTTAAAACGGTGACCTTGTAGTCGTCAGAGCCATAGTCTCTGTAGCGCCAGAGGCACCGAGTACGTAATATTTCAAGGAGAGGGATCGGTAATCACACCTTTGTGTGATTCACCTTGACTTCTCTCTACCACTTACTACAAATTTTAGGGTCAATATAGATAAAGATCAAAGGTCATACATATACTAGGAATTTAATTAAAATTAACGAAGATTTTTTCATTTCACATAGGTCTTAGGAATTGCATTCAACATAGGATAGTAATGCATAAAAGAAGCAGTTTTCCATTCGGTACTTGGTTTCAAATTTATAAAGCAAGAGTGTTGAATCCATAAGGCATTGGTCTGAAATATAAAAATTCAATCTAATTCTTAAAATCTTGCTAGATTTAATCAAGTGCTAGGCCACTCAATTGTGTCTCCCAGACTAGTTGGTTCCAAAATTGTTCTTATTCATCTCATTTCCATAGGGTCTACCCACCATAACCTATTGTTGGGAGAAAACTAGGATGGAGAGGTTGGGGATAAGGGTGATAGTCCCTGACTTGAGTCATTGTCGTGGTGCATGTACAACTTGAGTGACAATAGAATCTACCAAGATTCTATGCTATAAGAATAACAATTGGAAATAATCATATTTGAAATATGTAAAATGCATGCATAGATGCAATCTAGGCTGTAGGTTGCATGGAAACATCATGTTATCAATGTTTCTTTGACTAAAGGCTTCTGTCTTCTTCTTGTAGAAACTCACCCATTTTGGTTTTATCAATACGTAAATTGTTTAATCAAAGAATTGGAAACCTAATTGGGCATAGTAATTATGATTTTTTTTCATGTCAGTTAACTGAAACAAGCTGGAGACAAAGTGAAAGTTGCATTCATCATTATAGAGACAATTGCTTGAAAGTACCATGGCTTTCAAGAATTCATACAGTGCACCAACATTTGGTCCATGATAGTGTGAAAATAATAAAAATCAATACGTGATATTTTTCTTTTATGTTTTTGTGTAAGGAGAAAGTGGAAGAATACCTTGATTCTGGTACTGTAGGGAAAACGGGTTCGTTATTTCAGATTCTTGAGATGAGCTATCTAGATCTTGATTCTCATAAGGTTGATTGTTTGCACGACCAAAACCTTATGCAGGGTAGATGCTGGCTAAAGATTGATGTTGTAAACATAACAAATAGAATGAGTCATTGTTGAAATTGGTAGAGCAATATGTGTTTCTCGATGGGTAACTTGGCCTGGTTAAATTTGAACACTAGGTCACAGTCACAAGCCAACAATGCTCTGTCTTGCAATGAACTTTGGTGGACATTTCCATTTTTGTTGAATATAACCTATATCTAACATAGCCAGATATTTGAGTTCATTAGAAAACTAGAACGAGTCATCATGTCATGATTATTGAACCTACACCATAAATTATTGCAGTTAGTTAAAAAAATTAGGAACCATGCCATGGTTATTGCAACTATACCAAAAAGTTATTGCGGAAAATTTATGATACAATTATCCACATGACATTATATTATTCAAAGGATGCAATAATCCAATCAGATGTTTGAAAATGAAAATTCTAAATAATGATGAAAAATAAATATATCTTTTTCAAAGTTCAATATTATAATTTATATTGGTAAATAGAAAAATCAATTGGTAGAGTCTAGCCTTGACATGGACTAATAAAAAGAGCCCTAACATAACTTACCGAAGAAAAAATCAATCCTCCATAAACAACAAACCCATCAAAATCATTGTAAAATTCAAATCCACCATTGGAACAAATCATTGTAGAATACGAAACCACCATTGGAATATATAATATAGACCTGCGAACCCCAACAAGACATATCTTGTTCTGAATAAAAGGTTAATCCACACTAAAAGTCATATCATTACATAATTTTATCATTAGGAGGGTAAGCCATTGAAAAACATTACTAAGTTGTTTATTAAACTCTAAAGTAGAATTATAATTAGTACCGTTATAAAAGTTAAATGATTAAACTAGTATCACTGAAATTAAATTTTATTTTTTATAATTAAATGATTTTTTTAATTCCTATTATTTAGGATAATGGTTATAATGTGAATATGTGTTATTGTTAAAATCATTAAAATAAAATAAAATAATAAAAAAACTGATTAACTACTAAGCTTAAGGTTAAGGTTAGAGTTTGATCTAATCCCTTTATGTGTGAATACGACACAAAATATATCCTTTTTATTAAATCTCATCCATTGCAGTAATTTTTTTTATTAATTTTTCGTTTAAGCCTGGCTTCAAAATAAACACAAGTATTGATGTAAGTACAAGTCTAAGAAAAGTTAAAGACAATCGAGCTTTCAAAGAATCAAACATAAAGTTATTAAGGGGATATCATTGAAAGCTTATGAATTCAAAGAGGAAAAATTTCCAAATGGATATTTAGTTGGGAGTTGTCTATAATGCGACTTTTTGGAGATTCCGGTGACGGAATCCGGCGGAAGAAATGAGGTTAAATCTTGATTTTTAGCAGTTAAAATGGGTTTTTAACTGCATATTTGGATTCAGCACCCTGGAAAACCCCTGGGAGCCATTGATTGTGCAGAAACTAGCTATCAAACTTGGGATTCCAATGAATTGCTGCCGGATTTTGACCGGAAAAATCCGCCAGAAAGGCTTTCAAAAAGTCACGTTATAGACTACTGCATTTAGTTGTAGTTGAATTATCGTATATTATTTTTTTGTGGTATTTAATATGTCCGTTATAACTAAAAGATTTATTAAAATGTTATTGTCCGCTTAAGGAAATGGATTTAATATTCAAAGATGTTCAATGTTTCATAGGTAAAATGCTTTGACTTATAAAGCTTGGATTCATGTCCATTGTAATAAGAATGGTGAACTTATTACAATGCTTGAACGACAAAATGGAAATTGGAGTTTGAGAGGGCATGTCTTAAATATTATAAATAAGAAGGTGGTCTTCCAAGGCACCATTCCTTCATTGGAGTTGCTCATCATTATATGCTTAATATAGAGTAATTAAGATTTTTAGTAATTCAACAAGATTCTTATGGTCTCCATGTTATTAGCAAGGGTGATGAGAAGAGGGATGAGTGATTTTCTATCGAAATGAAATGTATAGTTCACTTCAATTTGTAGGTTTTGAAAAGGGATGATATCAAATTTATGGGAAGTAAAATATTTTTTTTGCAAATAAAGTTGATCATTTAACACAATATATGACAAATCATAAGGAGGAAAAATGAGGTCAACGTAACGAAAATAAAAAACCTTGAAAATGATAAAAATGTCTTTCAAATTGAAGCACATATCGTACATTGTAAATTAGATGAGTAGGTTAACAATACTAAAGAGATTAAAAAAAATTACAAGCTTCATAAAAAAATAACTGACTTGATCAAGTATTGATTCGACAAGATGTTGCAGTTCAATATGATTGAGAATCACAAGAGAAGAATGATGCCAATAAACATTTCAACAAAATATATGTAGATAAAAATAGGAAAATTAATTGTTTGAAGAATTATACTCAAACCTTTCTTATGGAATTAAAAAACTAAAAATGCAAGGATACATCATTCTTAAAAGTGAACCAGGAAGGGGTGGTAGGTATGAGTGTTGTGAGGGAGGGGTGGCGGGGGAAGGGGGGTTGATTTGTGACCTGGGAGGAAATATTGTAATTACATACTCTTGGAATGTTGGCATTGTCACTAATAATCAAGTTGAAGCTAAAGATTTACATTTTGGGATTAAATTCGTCTCCTATCTCAACTTCCAAATTATGAATATCGTGGGTGATTCTAAAAGAACGATTCACCATATGTGTTTGAATACTCCCCCCACTAATTTGCCGTTGAAATTGATCTTCTTTCAGACCCACTTGTTCGTCCTTTTCTTTTCAAAACTTTCCTTCTTGCACACACCCTAATCCAACAACTCCTTTGTAGATTTGCGAGTAAATAAATGCCTTCTTGAAAATGTTAGGGTTCAAGTTATTAATGGGCAACATTATACTCACCCAATTCCATGACAATACTCTCATATAATCCTTAAAATCCACAAAATACTTGTTTGATAACCATCCTTTCAATTTCATGTAGAGGCCATTCTTTTTTTCACCTCAGATAACCTCATCATTGCACATCCCTCATCATAAATCTCCCTCATGTAGCACCCATTATCAAGGTCGGAAGTTGTACGGTGGTTTGGTAATGGTTGTCCAATAAAAAATTCATGGTGTTGTGAGGGATCTACCCTAGAAGGTATAGGTCATTACCTGCTGTAGTTTAAGTCCTTTGGGACTCATATTTTTCCATTTTTTCTTTTTGTCACCACCCCTATCTTATGGCCCCTATGCGCTCTCAACTCCTCCAAGATCTTCCCCTCAACAACTTTGTTCCTCTTCATCTTGTATATTTGTCATGGCTATTCATAGCATCCCTGCCTTCAAGTTAGCACTGGGTCTAGATAAAAGGAGATCTTGTTGTCCTTCACTCATCCTCCCTCACCCAACAAATTCAATTAGACAACCTTGCAATTCGACCAAAAACTATGACAGAATTTGTTCAACATAGGTATCTTATCCACCAAATTCAAGATGAAATTTATGTAATGTAGAGTCAACTTTCATATGTCAACACAATTCAACATTAAAATTTCATGTCACATTATTCCTTTGGTAATCCTAGTTCACCTTCTTCACCTAAGGTGCACTCCTTTCTTCATGATCTCAATATTACGACTCCTATGAAATCTTTAACAACTCTGGAACCTACTGGCACTCCTCCATCCTATTAAAACTCTGTAATTTTCCAAGGTTGCAAAAGAAAACATAGAGGTAACCACAAAACCACTTTGGGAGTTGGGAATCTAGCCCTTCCAACTCCAGAGAGGGATCTCCCTGTCTAATTTAGCTAGGTTGTTCTGAATAATATTAGGCTAGCTATTAGGTTAAAGTTTAGGTTTATGAATTTTTTTGGTTGATTAAATGCTTGAAAATTCGATTGGGCTATGGATTCTACTAATTCAAAAGGGACCTACCTCAGATTTTCAAAGGCGTTTCACAGGGCAAGGTAGTTGAACTAATTGGATATTTTAGAGTTAAATGAAGTGAAATAGAAGAAAAGATATAGGTTCCATTGAATTTAAAGAGAAATTAAGAATTCTTTAACATGATATCATAAGAAAACATTTAAATTAACCACAACCAAAATCAGAGTGTATCTTTCTACAATTTCTGTTCATCAACTTTCTATAAAATAATTCAGATTTAAGAACACGTAAGCGTGGAAACAAAGAAATAAACACATAGACAGTGAGAGAAGCACTTCACCAAATAGCCCAACACATGAATCCTGTGAGGAATGTCCCTTGTATTACTGATCAACCCATCAAATGAAAATAGTACAATAGCTTTATGGAACACAAAAAATAAACATGTCTTACTTCAAATGATGAAGTATTTATACAAAACCTAATCTAAAATATCTTGAAAAATATCAAGATTTGTTACAATTATCTATATGAATATCTTGAAACAAAATTCAAGATTTATTACAAAAATGATATAAAAATAGATTAAACTACTAATAATATCAGTCAGCTGAGTGCTGGTGCTGTTTCTGGGCCTTTAAATGGGCAATGTTGTTTGTATGGCTGGCATATGTGTTGTGTTGTCCTACTTTTCGCTGCATTTTGTTTTGACGATTGTAGCTTTTGAATTTGCAATGGCGTCCTCTATCTTTTTTCTACTTTCTAATTAAAATGTGATGAATGTGTCCTCGTTGTCTTCTCTTTCTTTGTTGCTTCTGCTGTTATTTTAATTAATCATTTTCCCCTTTTACATTAATTTAATTCTATTTATAAAGATTGGGAAATTTGGGAATTACCATTAACGGGGAATGATTTTTAATAATAATATATTTGCAACAAAGGGGGTGATTCTTTATGAAATCTTAATGTGATCCATTTTAACGATGAAAGCAAGGGGGGCCAATTCTTTAAAATTGTGAATGGATGCACATGGAGGGGCCATGTGGCAGTTGGGGATTGGGGGAAACATACATAATTTTGGGATAGTGGACGTCCATGGCTAGGTTGGCACATTGTGGATGGAGGCCGGGAGATGAAGTGGAGGTTGTGAGGATGAGTGGTTTTCGGAGGGGGGTATAAGCGGTAAGTAGTAAGTGAGGGAGGGGGGGGGGGGGTGCAAAATAAGGTAAAGAGGGACATGTAGCAGTAGGCTCGGTGGGGAAAACCACATTTTCGGACCCCCCCTTATCGGTAAAGGGAAACATGGTGGGAGGGCGAAAATGCCTGGGAGTCGTTGATCTGGGTGGAGTCAATCTGGGCCATTCAGAGATGGGGGTGTTTATTTAATATGTGGCCTTCGAAAAGGGATGGACTTGAAAACCCTTTAAATCTATTGTATAAAATATCACATTCTCCTGGGGCTTTCACCTGATCACAATCGTAGAGCGGCTAGCAGAAGTGGGACTTAAGACTCGTGTGATCCCTGATTGTGATATCACAATCGACGGGGGATGAGTCATCGCAATCGGCGGACAAGAAGGAACTTTGCACTATCGACGAGCGGGACTTATCGGCGGAGGAGCGATATCGACGGAGGACTTATCCTAATGCAATGACTATAAAGGAGGTATTTTTTATATTAAAAAATGGGACAACCAGACTTGAAAAACCTTCAAAACCATCCTATAAAAATATCGCATAGGAAACACTGATTGCAATTGCATTTTGGAGGGGGATGGCAAAGTTTGTTGACATATGGGAATTGTGATTGCGATTGCAATTGGCGGAATGAGCAGTTATTGCAATTGGGGGAATGAGCAATTATCACAATTTGGGGAATGAGCAGTTATCACAATCGGTGAGGGAGGCTTATCGCAAAAGAAAAGGGGCCGATAACAATATGATTTGTGTCTCCATGTATTGCGATTGCGAAATACAAAGGGGCCATGGGGTCAGGGACGATTCTATCAAGAAAATGTGATTGTGATTACTCATGAGGCTTGGTGACATGTGGCTTGTGGGCCCGGTTCATGTTATAATATATGGAGTGCGTTTATATAAAATGCAATATATGGTTGGGGCTTTTGATAACCATGCAATATAATAAAAGGAATTTTGGAATGGTTTGTGATATATGGTGGGAAATGGGGAACACAACTAGAGTTAGAGATACAAATGGTAGATGGATTAAGGCTAGAGTTTGTAAATGAAATGGAAATGCGACTAAGGTTCGGGAATTGAAATAAAACAAAGGGAAAATGGAATAAATCTATGAGGCGGTGATATGTGGGTCCCGGCTAGAGTTAAAAATCATATGGCATATTCATAATGGGGAATTTTTCTTCTTCAGAAAGGATAGATGCAAATATAATTTGAAACTATAGCGGAAATAGCTCTTTGGCCTTTATCTGATTTCGAATTCCAACTTTTTCCTGGCCTATCTTTCAATCCAATAATCGAATTTGACTACAGGATATACTGTTGGAAAGCTGCTTCTAAGCACTTTCTGATGAAAACACCTACAGTTTGATATGATCCAAACATTGTCATGCAAAATATCCTTAAAGCCTAATACTTGGTGTCTCTTTGGAAATAATTTGTAGGATGAAATATTATTTACAACATCTCAAACATAATAATGATAAGCTATAATCAAGCAATCCTATAAAAATTTATAGGACCCTAAAAGTGGCTCGAACTGGGGATCGCACTCTGCTTGTGAGGTGTCAAGAATGATAGACTAGTAGCTTGATTCATTGGGCTAATCCCAAATCTGCAACCTGTTCTGCCATAAAATCTCTGCAACTGAAACTCTTAAACTGAAATAAAAACCATTCTGCACACTGAAAACTGAAATATACACTTGGACTAAAATTTGAAATTGCAATATGAAACTGAAACTGGAAAGAATGCTTGAAAAAATGCTCATGGGATTAAGCTTATTTGCACACTACTACCTACTCTACACTTCTGAAAATCATGTTGAATCAATTAATACAAAAATGTCAATGTAGCCAGTCAAGTAGTTGTTGAAGCAAGTGGACTGCTTGACTTCTTGTTAGCACAATCTAAAGGACAACTTGACTTTTTGTCCATAAAATCAAAGTTGTAGAGTGCAATGGCAACTGCTATTGGATTTGGTCAAGAAAACATGATTGAACACTTAAGCTAAAAAGAACCTCCATGTAGTTTGCCACAGGATCAATAAAGGCATGATTAATTAGTTTACCTTTTAGGGCTTCAATGACCAGTTGAGCATGGATGATTTTTTCAATTGTATCCTCAAGGTTAAACCTGATTTCAACTGTACAGTTTCAGTCTTTTGTTCGAAAACAAGACTCTCATCAATCTGCAAATCAAAATGCAATATGGTCTCCTCTTATTTTGGAGAAGGAATATTTTCTAAGAACAATTTAGGATCTTGGAAACTATATGTCTGAATCTGAAAATCCAAAAGTTCAATACCCTTCTCAAATATTCAACAATTAACTAATGAAAACAAATTTTACCTTCTGAAGAACATTTTCTCATTTTCAAACAATGAAACACTCCATTGAAAAAGCTTCATCAATTTCAAAATCTACTAACATATCCCCGATTTCTACAAAACTTCACAAGACAAAGGATTTGCCACATACCCTGTCATCTCGTTTAGTAAGAAATATGATCAACTTGTAGTGGAGTCACCATGAATGCTCTAAAATATGGATTCTTTGATAGTGGAGTCACCTAAAAACTTTGAAGCTCTAGATATTTTGAACATGGAGTCGCCAAGTGAATGATATAACCTTCTTGTGTCTAGTCACTGTCCACCATCAGTAATCAGATATGGAACTTGATACACTTTTTTGAGGAATATGAAATGTTCGTCCCTAGTATGGTCAGCGGAATGTTAGCACTCTATAATTTTCCAAGGTTGCAAAAGAAAACACAAAGGTAACCACAAAACCACTTTGGGAGTTGGGAATCTGGCCCTTCCAACTCCAAAGAGGGATCTCTCTATTTGGTTTAGCTATGTTGTTTTGAATAATATTAGGATAGTTATTAGGTTCAGGTTTTGGTTTATGAATTGGTTTGGTTGATTAAATTTCTAAAACTTCCATTGGGATACAGAATCTACTAATTCAACAGGGATCTGCCTCATATTTTCAAAGGAGTTTCACAGGGAAAGGTAGCTGAACTAACTGGATCTTTTAGAGTTAAATGAAGTGTAATGGAAGAAAATATATAGGTTCAATTGAAGTTAAAGAGCAATTAAAAATTCTTTAACATGATATCAGAAGAAAACATTTAAATTATCCACAGCCAGAATCAGAGTGTATCTTTCAACAAATTCTGTTCATCAACTTTGTGTAAAATAATTCAGATTTAAGAACACATAAGTGTGGAAACAAAAAAATAAACATATAGATAGTGAGAGAAGCACTTCACCAAATAGCCCAACACATGAATCCTGCGAAGAATTTCCTTTGTATTATTGATCAACCCATCAAATTAAAATAGTACAATATATTTCTGGAACGCAAAAATCAACATGTCTTACTTCAAATTATGAAGTCTTTTTACAAATCCTAAACTAAAATATCTTGAAAAATATTAAGATTTGTTACAAATATCTAGAAATAGAATTCAAGATTTATTACAAAAATTATATAAAATAGATTAAACTACTAATAATATCAGTCCACTGAGTGTTGATGCTATTTCTGGTCCTTTAAATGAGAAATGTTGTTTGTTTGGCTGGCATATGTGTTGTGTTGTCCCACTTTTCGCTGCATTTTGTTTTGATGACTATAGTTGTTGAATGTGCAATGGCATCCTCTGTCCTTTTGCTACTTGCTGATTAAAATGTGTTGAATGTGTCCTCGTTGTCCTCTTTTCCTTTTCTGATTCTGCTGTTATTTTAGTTTAATCATTTTCCCCTTCTACATTAATTTAATTCCATTTATAGAAGATTGGGAAATTTAGGAATTATCATTAATGGGGAATGACTTTTAATAATAATATACCCACAGCAAAGGGAGTGATTCTTTTGGAAATATCATTGTGATCCATTTTAACGATGAAAGCCAGGGGGACTGATTCTTTCAAATTGTGAATGGATGCACGTGGAGGAGCCACATGGAATCTAGGGATTGGGGGAAATAGACATAATTTTGGGATAGTGGATGTCCATGGCTGGGTTAGCACATTGTGGATGGAGGTCGGGAGATGAAGTGGAGGTTTTGAGGATGAGTGGTTTTTAGAGGGGGGTATGAGCGATAAGTTAGTAAGGGGGGGGGGGGGGGGGTGTGGGTGTGCGAAATAGGTAGAGGGACACATAGCAACGGCCTAATGGGGAAAACCACCTTTTCGGACGCCTCCCTTGTCGATAAAGGGAAACATGGCCCAGGGGAGGGGGGGTGGGAAGGCCCAGGAGCCGTTGATCTGGTCGAGTCAATCTGGGCCATCTAAAGATGGGGGGTGTTTAATTAGTATGTGGCCTTTGAAAAGGGATGAACTCGATAGCCATTTAAATCTATTGTATAATATCGCACCCGTTGGGGGCTTTTGCCTAATCACAATTGCAGAGGGGCTGGCGGAAGAGGGACTTAAGACTCGTACGATCCCATATTGTGATATCACAATCGATGGGAAAGACTTATCACAATTGGTGGGGGAGGAGTCATCGAAACCAGCGGATGGGAAGGAACTTTGTGATATTGGCGAGTGAGACTTATTGGCGGAGGAGTGATATCGGCAAAGGGACTTATCATAATGCAATGACTATAAAGGAGGCCTTTTTTACATTAAAGCACAGGACAACCAGTCTTGAAAAACCTTCAAAACTATCCTATAAAAATATTGCATTTGAAACGCTGATCGCAATCACATTATGGAGGGGGATGGTGGAGTTTGTTGACATATGGGAATTGCGATTGCAATCGCAATCAACGGAATAAGCAGTTATCGTAATCGACAGAATGAACAGTTATCACAATCGACAGGGGAGGCTTATCCCAAAATAAAAGGGGCCGATAATGATATGATTTGTGTCTGCATTTATTGTGATTGTGCAATATAAAGGGGCCATGGGGTCAGGGCCGATTCTATCAAGAAAATGTGATTGCGATTACCCATGAGGCTTGGTGACACGTGGTTTGCGGGCTTGGTTCATGTTATAATATATGCAGTGGGTTTATATAAAATGCAATATATGGTTGGGGATTTTGATAAACATGCGATATAATACAAGGGATTTTGGCATGGTTTCTGATATATGGTGGGAAATAGGGAACATGACTAGAGTTAGATATACAAAGGGTAGATGGATTAAGGCTAGAGTTTGTAAGTGAAATGGAAATGCGACTAAGGTTTGGGAATTGAAATAAAACAAAGGGAAAATGGAATAAATATATGAGGCAGTGATTATGTGGGTCCCGGTTAGAGTTAAAAATCATATGGCATATTCATAATGGGGAAAATAATTTTCACAAAGGATAAATGCAAATATAATTTGAAACTATAGCGGAAATAGTTCCCTAACACATCCACATGCTTAACTTAATGTTTCTCATTTGTACCTATGTTCTTGGAGGATATCTTTGTATCTACACTATAAGGGTTTTTGTTGAACTACAAAATCTCTACTACATAGCGCTGCTTGATTAATTTTCAGATCCCACTATCGATTTTTGGCTCATTTAAAAGGCCATTCCTACTAATGTCCATTTGTAGCATCCGTCAATATGCATTTTTGCTAATATAATACAAATTTACAATTTTTTCTAAAAAAATGAAGAAAGTGAACAAGAAGAAATCCATGGATACAAGTTAATGAAGGAAAATTTTAGATGTTTAAATAGATAAAAAAAAGCCTTAATTAATTAGAATGAACCAAGAAATTTTTTAGAAGTTGAAAATATAGATAAAGAGCCCTTAACAAATTTGATTGAAAAATATCAAAGTATTATTACTAATGAAGTTCTCTTAGTGAAAGAGCATCCAAAAATGCAATAAGAAACAATTCAATGTCAAGTCAACATATGTAGATTCAATGATGGTTGACATTCTATTGATCGCCACCATTAACACACCAATGGATATAAAATATTGAATAACAACATGACAACTATAGTATGTCACGGAAAGATTAAACCATAGATTAAGAAGGATCAATTTATTAGGGTACAATATCATCGCCAAAACTACATAAGATATTAGCACACAATAATAATTGTACCAATGCCAATATTGTTCTTACATATTGAAGCATCCAAAAATTTATAAATCCTAAAGGCAACAAGAAAGAAGATTAAATCCACACTTTAATCATCAAAGAGTTTTGGATTTGAATCCATTTAGGTTGAATTTATTATTTTTCAACATAACAATTTTGTTTAAGGCTCTATAATTCACATTGCCTCATATCATCAATCTTACTTAAGTAGATAGAATTTAAGAAACAATCAACCGTTATATGAAAAACAATGTTCTCTACCCATGGTTGAAGGACAAATCACTTTTTTTGTTTTGTTTGAATGTCGGGTAGGGGGAGCGGGGTTTGCTTGCAATATATGTAGGGTAAACTATCACTATGTAATAATGTATAAACAACTATATTGTAATAGTAGTCATGTAGGTGAATATTATATTGATATTGTAATAATGATAAGTCATGCCCTTTCCCACAAGACATGGCTTATCCTACCTATGTGTATTTATATACACATCTATTGTATTCATATAAATTAATAATCTCATATACATATTCATACAATTGCATCATGAGGTTCTTTATAGTCCAGTATGAGGGAAATGTTGTTGCATAAGGTTATGTAACATAAGTGACAACAACAAAAATAACTAAAGAGAAAAGGCATGTAATGTTGAAAAACAAATGCGTGTGTGTGTCCAAGAATATAAAGTTCATAAATCTTCATCAAATGGAATGATTCATTTCATTATGACACATTTTTGCTTATATGGTTTGTTCCATTTTAATTTGTTTTTACTACTATGATTCATTCCTATATGTAAACCATCAAATATTGTCAAATAATTGTATCATCTATCATGAAAATTGCGAACTCTTGATAAACTTGTCATAAATGATGCATCCCTATATCAAATAGTTGTAGTAACTATAATTCATATTTCTAACTATTGTGAATCTTTGAATACGATTATTTTAGGACATTATTATAATATTGTGAGGCTTCCTCATATGCATAATTATAATTCTTTGATAATATTTTGTTTACTAAGAAACAAAATAAAAATATAATTCTTGTTTTTTAGAAAGAAAAATATGGAAAAAATTTAAACATTTGTAATTTAAAAATGCTAGATTAGATCTATCTTAACTACATTACCAAGAACTAAGAGGGATCAAGTCTCTCGAGGTGCAAACCTTTTTTCAAGGTTTTCATTCTAAAAAAGGATTGCACCTCAGGCAAAAATTAATAATAATAGCCTAGATTTACCTTAACTCCAAATGTATCAAGCGCCTAGAGAGATCAAATCCCTTAAGGTGCAAACCATTTTTAGAGGAAATTTGAGGAAAGGTTTGCATCTTGAGGGATTCGATGCTTCTCGGTGCTTGATAGATATGGATTTAAATTGGTTTTAGGTTGTTACAGAAATATTGTTTAATATAGATAGAGGGGATTTATCTATGCTTTCATGATGCTTTGGCATGCAATAAACTATTGTGTTTGCTTCAACTATTGTTATTGTTCTATTTCCGTATGTGATAGGGGTAGAAGGTGCCCATAAAAAGATATCCCTAGGTTATTTGTAAATATAAGTTAGATAATATCTTGATCAAAGAGACTATGTATGAAGGGAGGAAGGCTATGGAAATTTTGTTTGTTGTCTTGAAAGAATGATATTTTTGTTCTATTTATGTTGATTGTAGATTGAGTGGGTTGACGACAGGATGGAATATTATCATAGAAGCCATGTCTAGTTCCTTATTTTTATAAAACAACCATAATTAAGATATTTTTATATTAATAAAAACTATAACCAACCTCACAACAAAGTTACATCAAAAGTTTGATTTGGAGTGTTTAAAGGAAACTAAAAAAAAAAAAACTAATTTCCAACATATAGTTATGCATATCCAGAGATTTAACCAGTACACCCTAGTATCTCTTAGTAGTATAGATGCTATAAAATAATCCTAACATCCTAACAACTTTATAATACATTAAAATTAATATAAGGTGTTATGGTTGGTTGCTTCCTTCATTGTCACATTCATTAGATCCAAGCCTTGCTTAACAATTTCCATATCATCTAGTAGTTGGTGCACTATTTCCTCTTTCTTCATTCTCTCACAATTGGAATTGACTAAATTGCACTTGATTGAAAGCTTAAGTGTGGCCCCCCTTCCTCATATTAATGACCATATTTCTAATCACATTACATTTTTATTTTTTGAACAATTATTTTTTGTTGGACCAAAGTGCCTATGACTATTGCAATTTTGGTGGTGACCTGATGATCATTTCATACATTTTTGTTATGGCAAGTGAAGATTGACATTGCAATTTGGGTGGTGACCTGATGATCATTTCTTACATTTTTGTTGTGGCAAGTGAAGATTTACATTCTATTTCCTAGAATCCTCATGATTCCTTACTAGTCACTTGATCTCTTGAAAGTCTCATAAATCCATAAAAATTTCAAGGCAGTCCAGGATCTATCTATCCTCTATACTATTCAAGCATTCCCCTACTATGTTCAGACTATATGAACGCAAAGAAAGTTTGAACATAGGATATATAGGGATAGATATTGATCTCCCTGCGCGCCTGAGAACAAATAAGTGAAAATGAAAGCCAATCTCTTTGAACAAGGAAGAAACAAATTCTCCTTTCCCCTTAGATGGTCCACGAATTCTCCAAAAAAAATATAAATTGAATGAGTTGAAACCTAATAAAAGGAGCCTTTTGATGGAAAAGCGTTGTTAATTGAAAGAAAAATCCCCTAAGGAGAAGAGACAAAAAATCTCACAAAATCTTGAATAAATATTTGAAATAAACTCGGCCACTATTTGCATTACAAATTAGGAATGAAACCATAAAGGATGCTCCTATAATTTCCAAATGATATGGGATACCAAACATGCCAACTAAACCAATAAAACATGACACACACTTATGTTGCTTGGACCCATAACCCACCTTTTCCATTGGTACATTTCCAAACACAAAGCACCATAATTCCATTGTATTTGGGGAAACTTCCATCCATCGGTTCAAAAACATGTGAAGCTAAGTTCCAATGCATGCAGGAGGATGGATAAGTCTATTATCATTACATGCTATACTACATAGTAAGGCTTCCTTAAAATACGATGATTCTTTAAATGCTTGATACATGCCTTAATCTTCGTTAGACTTATCATGGTATGGATTGATTATAAGCCCTTCTATTCATGATAATATCCCCACTTTAAAGAGTGTAGCGAGTGTAGCTTGGTTGGAAAAAATATCTACTATATGACCATCATCCCTTGGCACATGCAAAATATTTAATGCCAAAAAGTTAATGTGCTTCATTTTTTTCCCTAAATATTGCTAATGCCCCTATTAGGGGGAATAACTCTTTACCATGTGACTTATTTGAATCCTCCACCATAATCTGCCACCATAGTCAACATTTAAATGCTTCTTGTTTTTCCCTAGCTATTGGAAATGCCTCTATTAGGGGGAATAATTCTTTACCATGTGGCTTATTTGAATCCCCCACCATAGTCAACATTTAAATTGGTGCAACATTAAATGCCTCTTTCTATCAAATTTGGGTTTTCCCTCATTGATCCTCGCTACTGTATTTTGTAGCAGGGAAGGGATTGGCTCAATCACAGGTTTAGCACAAATAACGCACCTCACGAGTTGAATAAAACATTTGTTACATGGGAAATGCTCCCAAGAGTTAGGAAACTCATTCCAATGGTTCCCGCACTCCCGGGAGCTTTAGAACTATATGGGAACATTCCCTTTTCAGTGGGAGATCCAATGGGATCTTGGGAAAGTTCTAGGAGCTTTGACGACTGTTTATTTGGAGTTCCGACGTTCCCTGGGGTTGGGGAATACAAAGCCTATAGAGAAATATGTTGAACTGCCCATAAAACATGAGCAGTTGAAACCTTCACAGGAAGAAAGGTCAAAGACATCCTTTACACTGATATCCTTAATTGAGAAACTGGAGCAATCCCCTGATGCGTTAAGGAAGTGTGTGGCACCTCGATGTAAGGGTGATATCTGTGATGTCATGCTGATGAGTATTTCTTTTGTTGTTTATGTATATATATCGCAAAATATTGTGTGTGCATATTGAATGTGGCAGTCAATGCTTCAACATAGAGTTTCTTTACTTTTTCTCTTTAGAATAACTAGAGAAACATATGTAAAATTGTTCCTTTGTATTTTTAAGCCAGATTGTTTCAAATACTCTTCATGTGTTGTAATGAACTTGACATTTTAATATTTTATATATATAAAAGGGAGAGACTCAGAGAGAGAGACACCCATAGAATATATTTAAATATAAGAGATATTATATATTTATTATTTATAATTGATTTTAATATTTGAATATATTTGATTATTATATTAATTTATAATTTTTTTTTTAATAAATTTTTATTATATAATATTACCACTCCTGATTAGCCATTTCCTGTAAATTTTGGGGAAACCTCTAACCATTCCCGATACCTGTACCCAAGTTCCCAACGTTCCCACGTTCTAGAAACTCATGCAACATAGAATAAAACTCAATTGAGAGTCAAAGTGGAAGTCCCCCAATCACTCTTAACTTAAGTGCACAAACAACTATTAGTTAGCCCTGTAGCACCTAGGCTTGACTCAAAGTATTCCATGTGAATGTGGTCAAGACCGAAGTATTAACACCAAGGGCGCTTATACCTATAATCCTTGTTTGTTGGCATTTCCCATTATAATTAAATTTAAAAATATCCACCTCTTGTGTGATTCGAGGTTCAAGAGGATCTGAGTGTTGAAGATTTTCTCAAAGCTTGGATATCTTTAGGTTCGGATTGAACTTCTAATAATTGGTGTATCCAGGTGTTAGAGATGTATGCGGCAAGGCCCAGATACCGCAAGGATTGATTTCATTAAAGGTGGTTAAAATAAAACTTAATAAAATGATTACTACACAGGCACAAACGATTCCAAACAAAAATGATTACTACACAGGTACTCTTGAAAGAAATCAAAATTCGGGTAACTTATTAAAATGAGAACATTTCATAGTTTGACTGGTACCCAAAGAAATTTCCCTGTCTCTAGCTCATGCCCTTGCAAGGAGGTAAATTACATGTTTTTGATCTTAGATGCTCATTCTACCGATGTCGGTCCCTATTAAAATAAAAATAAAATCCCCATTAAAATAAAAATAAAATATTCTTTAAATAGAAAAGCAATGAAAATCAATTTAATGTGTGCTGATAAAATGACTTAATAAACATATTATGTAATTTCTATAAAATTCAAAAATACAATTTAAACAAAAAAAATATTCAAAAAAAGTAAGCATCATTTTTCCACTCTAAAATAAGTTTGCACTTAAAGAAATTTGATTCCTCTTGGCTCATGTTAGATCCGTGCTTAAGATAGATCTATGTTGATTATTTACAAAGGAAGAAAAAAAATCTTATAATAGAATGGAGGGCCCAGTAGCGCCTCCCCTGAAGTTACATTTGAGCTTTCTCTAGAACCCCTCTATTAACTAATTAGGTGTTGCTATCCCACAAGGGATATATAAGAAAAACAAAATATATAATCATAGAAAATATCTTCAAGGAATTTCCTAGATGGGGAAAAATAAAAGTTTACTAGGATTCTCCTAAACCCCCTCAAAACAAAAAGGATTTCTTGGACTCCTATCCATGAGATCTTCTGCAGTTTGATCATGCTTCTAGATCTCTATAGCATTCATCCAGGTTGCATCTTGTCGTGGGAGTCCTTTCCATTTGAACAAATATTCATAATGATCGTTCTTCCTAGTCCTTTTGACAAGCTTCTAGTCAAGGATCATCTCCATCTATATCTTTTGGGTTGTAGGTAACTGGTTCTTCCACTAAACCCTCTTTGGACTTTCTCCATCTTCTGCTTTAGATTTTATGTAGGGATACAAGTCTGCAGCATCAAATATAGGATAAATTCCAATATTAGGTGACAATTCAAACTCATAAGCACTGGATGAAAACTTCCTTAAGATTTTACAAGCTCCTATCTATTTCAACTTCATTTTGTTATTATTCTTTACTGGAAACCTCTCTTTCCTAAAATGGGCTAGTACCATATCCCCAAATTCAAAATTTAATTCTCTCTTCTTAAGGTCTGCCTTCTGCTTATACTTGTGGCTACTATCTTGAAATTATTCCTTAACTTGTTCATGTAAATATTGCATTGTTGTAGCAAATTCCTCTGCATCAACACTTCTAAATTCCTCTTTCCCCAAGTTCCTAAGTTCACTAATGCCTCTAGGGCGCACACCATATACAATTTGGAATGGGCTCCTTCCTGTGCTCTTGTTAGGAGAATCATTGCATGCAAATTCAAGCCATGGGAGAACTTGTTCCCACTGACTTTTATGTTCATTTACCAAGCTCCTCAACAAATTTCCTATGATTTTGTTAACTACTTCAGTCTATTCTATTTGAGGATGATAGGTTGAGTTATGTAATAGGTTGGCACAAAGCTTCTTCCAAAAAGTCCTTCAAAAGTGCCCAATGAATTTTGTGTCTCGATATGAGACTATACTTCTAGGTAGCCCATGCAATCTCATGATTTCTCTGAAAATTAAGTTTGCAATGTGGGTGGTATCATTGGTTTTTGAACATGGTATAAAGTGTGCCATTTTTGAGAGTCCTTCCACTACTAAACAAACCAAATCATTCTTTCTTTGAGTTTTAGAAAAACTTAGAACAAAATCCATTATAATGGCTTCCCATGGTTTGTTTGGTATAGGCAGTAGCTGATATAACCCAACATTATGTTTTTTCCCCTTAGCATCTTGACAAGTTCTAGGTTTGTTTACAAATTTCCTGACATCAATCCTCATACCTGACCAATAATAAAAGGAACTTAGTTGAGCATATGTTTTATCATGGCCAAAGTGGCCAATTAAGCCTCCATTGTGTTTTTCTTTTAGCAGATTGTCTCTCATTGAACCCTTAAGAATGCACAATTGGATTCCCTTAAACAACACTCCTTCTGGAATCATATATTCAATACAAGGAGTTTTATCTCTCAAAACTGGGTTCTTACATGCTTCATAGGCTTCTCTAAAGTACATTTCCTCCTTGTACATTTCTTTGAGATGTTCAAATCCCAAAATCCCCACTTGGAATTCTTGCAAAATCAAACACCTCCTACTCAAAGCATATGAAACCTTGTCAGAATTCCTGCTAATATTTTTAATAAAAAAAGTAAAAACTTTCATGAAATCAACCCACTTGGGATTCTTATGGTTTAACTTGTCCTATCTAGTTATAAACTACAAAGCATGGTTGTCAGTATATAAAATAAACTCCCTAGGCACGAGAAAATGCCTCCAATTTTTTAGGGCTTGTGTCACTGCATAAATTTATTAAACATAAGTGGAGAATTTCTATTTGGTTTCACTCAAGTTATCACTAAAATAAGCAATAAGGTTATCCTCTTGACTTAGAACAACACTAATGACCATTCTTATTGCATCACACTTAACTTGGAAAGGTTTTCGAAAATCGGGAAGAGCTAAAATCAGTTGCTTTGTTATCTTTTCCTTTAACAATTCAAATGCTATATTAATTACAACAATCCATTTAAATGGTTGTTTTTCCTTTTTAATGGCCTCAACAATAGGTGCAAATATATGGCTGGAATTTCTAGCAAACTTTCTATAAAAGCTAGCCAACCCATGAAAGATTCTTACCTCATGAACATTCCTCAGGGTAAGCCATTCTTGGTAGCTTTCACCTTTTTTTGGTTCCATATTTGGTCCTTTTAGAGATATTATAAGGCCTAGGTAGATTAACTCTATTTTCATGAAGAAACATTTCTTCAAGTTTATCCAAAGTTTTTCCAGCTGCAACCTCTTCAACACCAACTTCAAGAACCTCAAATGTTATTCCCTCGTTTTACTAAACACAAGAATATTATCCAAACATAAAATTACAAAATTTCCAATAAAATCCTTAAGGACTTCATTCATGAGTCTCATGAATGTACTGGGTGCATTGGTCAAGCCAAAAGGCATAGCTAGTCACTCATATAAACCATCATTAGTCTTGAAGGCAGTCTTCCATTCATCTCCTGCTCTCATCCTAATTTGATGATATGCACTTTTTAAATCTATTTAAAAAAAATAAATTTGCACCACTCAAACAATCCATTAAATCGTCAAAGGTGTAAGTATTTCTCCTTCTATCATGAACAATTCCCATGTCATATTGGCATGATCTTCCTAACAAGATATGATAGACATCCATATGCATATTTTAACATGACATTTCATCTTTGTAACTACCAATATAGAATTTGACTTTACTTTGTTCACTTACCAGAATTTAATGTCCTTTATGCAAATAAGACACTTGGTATGCAGTAGGATGCACCATTCTTTGCAATCCTAACTTCTACACCATCTCTGAAGAGACTAGTTTGTTAGTGCTACCACTCTCAATTACCATTTTGCAACATTTCCCTTTAGACTTACATATTGTCCTGAACAGACTTCTCCTCTGCGTTGGTCCATGGGGTTCCTTCTCGACTTTAACCAAGATTATCTTCAACATAAATGACTCACCCATTTTAGGAGTACCTTATTTTACCGATGTCTTTGTTGTCTCATCCTTAGTTTCTGCAATATTTCTCCTCTTTGATTTGCTTAATTTTTCTAAGGGTAGCCCATGACATATGTTATGTTTTCCCACTTATATAACACATGATTTCTCTTCCTTTGCCTCTACCTCTTGAGAAAAAGCCTCTACCCTTTTCTTCTCCTCCTCTAGGATATTGGCTACTGGATCTCCCTGTGTCTTCTCTTGGACCCCCTGGAATATTCCTTTGCTAGAAGGCCCTCTTCCTCTTACGAGACTTCTTCCTCTACTCCTTTGGCTTTGGTTTCTATCCAATTTTTCTTTTGCTCTTAATGCTACCTAATAGGAATCCTCCATTGTCTTCAGGGGAAAAAGACCAATTTTGTCCTGGATATCATAACTCAGGCCATTTATATACCTGGCCACCTTCTCAACATCTTCCTCTATGTGGCCTACTCTAATATTTAACCTATACTTTTTTTTTAAAATACCCTTTCACTTGTCATGGCTTCTTGCCTTAGTTTTTGTATCTATTTGAACAAATTCAATTAATGATCCACAGGCATGAATTTTCTCTTAAACTTGGCCACCATTTGGCCCCAACTCTTATCCTTTGCCTTATCCTTCTTCCTTCAATCTTCTTGCAGCTTGTCCCACCATAATACTGTGTTTCCCCTTAGCCTGGTCACTACATATTTGACCTTCTGGTCATCCTCCACATCTTCATAGTTGAAACACTTATCTAATGAGTTGATCTAATCAAACAACTCTTCCACATTTATGTTTTCATCATACAATGACATCTCCATTTTACAATCTAAACCCTAATTTGGCAACCATCTTTGTCAATTGTTTGATCCATGTGGAAATTGGTGGCTACCTGTCAAGTCCACTTGGACCCCCACCATTGTTTCTCTCAGCATTTTCAGTTTCCTTAATTGTAGCACAACTTACTATTTTTAGCAGTTTTTCGGGTCCTAAACTTCTGGAGCTGTTTTGAGGCCCTAAACGAC
>APFE031471854.1:339920-376909 GCA_000404065.3 Pinus taeda
TTAAGTTTGGATCAGTGGTATCAGAGTGGTCTACTTTTTCTCTATTTTTTTTTGCATGTCCCCAACGAGGTCGGGATATAAGGAGTTAGGGCTTGAACTAGTCGAACCTTTGCAATACCAGCCTCGCAAATCCCGACAGCCTCCCATGCCAGACGAGAAGAAAGACGAGGGGGTAGGAGATCCTATCAAAATCTTGCTCGAAGAAGCCCTCGAGTGACAAGGGAAAGTGATGATGGATAGCTTTGCTCAGATCCTTCAATGGCTACCCAAAGGTGACGCATCGGCTTCCAGCAGCTACTCTGGAAATGCCATGCCCTTTAAGGTACAAGTTAATTTTTAAATCCCCATATTCGAGGGTCAGATAGACATAGATGCCATAGATAAATGGTTAAATCTGCTAGAGGGTTATTTTTCTGTTCATGAATTTTCGAGTCGGGAAAAGATTGTTTTTTCTCTTCCCAAAGCAGCTCCCCATGTCAAGGACTGGTGGGAAACCTACTGCGAGCAAAGGGATGAAAATATCGGCTCACTATTTTCAGCCGCACCCACCTGGAATTCATTTTGGGATGCCATCAAGGAGTAGTACTACCCTGGTGGAAGCTATGAGGATCAATACATAAAGTGGACCACGCTGCGACAGGGAAGGGACCAAGATGTGTCAGAGTTCACAAACATTTTTCATACCCTTAGCACACAGTTGGGTATCAAGGAATCTGAGCTGCATTTGGTACTCAAATACCGTGGCTGCCTACACAGATACATCCAGGAAGAGATGGAGTTCCTGAACATCTCCTCGCTCGGCACGACATACCGATACGCTGTCAAAATTGAGAAAAAGTTTAAACAGAAGAAGTGAGACTTTGGATCTGTGAATCTAAAGCAAGGGAAAGGTGCCCCTAAACCATAAAACAAAGGACAAAGCCAAGGCGGGGCAACCCAATACAACCCACCAAAGCTACAAGTAAAGAACAGCGCCGCGAAGCCGAAAAAGGACACAAGAAAATGGTGTGAGTTCCATAAGAGCTCCACTCATAACACAAGCGAGTGTCGGGCCAAGCAGTCACTAGTGGCTGAACTAAAGGTTTCATAATCAAATTCATGTTCTGACTCTGAGTCAAAACTCGACAAGGGGAATGACAAAGGGAAGTAGATTATCGATGTGGAGCCCAACACCACCGTTTCCACCATGAAGATACAAAAGGAGTAACCCGAAGATCCAGAGGAGGAGGAGCATCTCTTCCACTCCTAGATGTGGGTAAAAGGCTCCCCACTACAGTTCATTATTGATAGCGGGAGCAAAAAGAACCTCATTTCGGTAGAGGTCGTGAAGCGGTTGGGCCTACCGACCACAACACATCCACAACTGTACACCATTGGGTGGCTTCACCAAGGACGGGATCTTCGCGTGAGCCATCAGTGTCGCCTTTCATACAACATCAAGCCCTTCACGGATGAGGTATTGTGTGACATTGCTCCCCTTGAAGTTTGTGATGTATTATTAGGAAAACCATACATGTGGAAGCGACATGCTATGTATGAATCATGACCCCGTGCTGTTATTGTTACATTGGGAAATAAGTTGTACAGGATACTGAAGTTAGCACTGCCTACCGCCATCTCTTTGGTTACTGCAAAACAATGCAATAAGCTCATTTCCAAAACCAAGAAATTTATTTTCCTGATGATATGCTCTCAAGTAAAGAAGAAGACGGTGGCCATGACCTCTAGACAGGGCCCCTCTGCACGACAACTACAGATGGACAAGGTCGTGGAGGAGTACGAGGACATCTTCACCTCCCCCGCAGGGGTTCCTCTGCACTATCAGGTCAAGCACTTGATCTGACCCCAGGTGCGCCACTACCCAATGGAACATTCTATCTGTGCTTCGTTATGGAGAATGATGAAATCAAGAGGCAGATTCAAGAGCTACTATAGAAAGGTCACATCCGTTTGAGTTCATTGCCTTGTGGGAGCCCGGTCGTGTTGGTACAGAAGAAGGATGGGACTTGGAGACTCTGTATTGACTATCGGGTGCTGAACAAGATCACTATCCATATTAGGTACCCGATCCCTCGGATTGATGACCTCCTGGACCAACTAAATGGGGGCAAAATATTTCAGTAAGATCGATCCGAAGTCAGGATATCACTAGGTACCAATGGAACCCTCTGATGTGTGGAAGACTGCCTTCAAAGCCAAGAAGGGCCTTTTCGAATGGTTGGTTATGCCTTTTGGATTGACGAATGCTCCTGCAACCTTCATGAGGCTAATGGATGACATCTTGCGGCCATTCACCAACTCATTTGTAGTGGTATACTTGGATGACATTCTGATCTTCAGCCAAAGTTGAGAAGAGCACCTCCACCACATCCGGCAGGTTCTCCAAACACTGCAGCAACACAAGCTATGTGCCAATTTGGAGGAATGTACTTTTGGCATGACCCAGGTTTAGTATTTGGGATATATTATTGATGAACATGGGGTGCATGTGGAACCAGCCAAGATCCAAGTCATTCGGGATTGGCCATCTCCAACCACTATGATAGAGCTCCATAGCTTTCTAGGTCTTGCCAACTTTTACCGCAGGTTCGTGTTGGGGTTTTCTCATATCACTTGGCCCTTAAGTCAAGTCACCAAGGGAGGAGCAAAAGCAAAATTATTTTGGTCTGAATCTCAACAGAAGGCATTCACAGAGTTGAAAGGTCGCCTTTGTATGGCACTAGTGCTCGCGTTACTAGATTTGTAACAACCATTCGAGGTCGAGACAGATGCCTTTGACTATGCCATTGGGGCAGTCCTTACTCAACACGGGCATCCAGTGGCATATCATAGTGAGACACTTTCAGACACAGTCTGGAAGTATCCCACTTATGACAAAGAGATGTATTCCATTGTGCAGGCCTGCTGACAATGGAAGCATTACATTTTGGGGAAGGAAACGGTCATCCACACAGACCACCAACCTCTGCAATTCATACAGACCTAAGGGAAATTGCAGAATGGTCGCCATCAGAAGTGGTCTACATACCTACAACAGTTCCATTTGAATGTCAAGTATAAGAAGGGCAGCACCAATAATGTTGCAGATTGCCTCAGTTAACCACCGATCATGGCGTTAACCACCGTGCTCAACTGTTGTGGGCACGATACTTCTGATTGGCCACTTCTCTACAAAAGCGACCTAGAATTCTGCCACACATACCAGACACTCTTGGAGGGTCGGCATGTTCCATATTTTCACCTCCAAGATGCCCTGTTATGCCACCTGGGTCACCTTTGTGTTCCTTCAAGCGAGCGTGCCAAGATGATTTGGGAAGCACACGGTGGCAGTACTATAAAAGTATTTCTATTGGCCGAATCTTCGACAAGATGTCGAGAGGCAAAACAGATCATGTACCTCCTATGCCATTTCCAAACCGACCATCAAGAAGCAAGGCCTCTATACCCCATTGCCTACCCCTAATTGACCTTGGGAATCCATCTCCATGGATTACATGTCAGGCTTTCCTTCCACTTGTTGGCCCTCAGTTTTGGTCTTGTTTTTTCTCTAAGAAACTTACTAATCCATCTATTTTCCATCCATTTTTCATTTTATCCATCCCATTTTGATGTATTTCATATCCATTTAGGTATTTAATTTTAATTTTTCAAATTCTAAAGTTTTTATGAAAATTTGGTTTTAAGTGAAAAAATTGACAGATTCAGAAATTCCCGTAATAGCTATATGGTTGATATGGTTACAGGACACTTGGGAACGAATTGGATGCATGGATGGACAGCTTGGGAACTAGGACTAAGCTAGCTATGCTTAGTTTGAACATAACAAGCTTTATTAGGCCCATTTAGTGCTAGTCAATCATGACTAGTCATTCAGAAATCCCATAGAAATAGGGTAGTTTTGAGATTCTATGGGATTGACCATATCTCTTGGGATGGGATTCATGAATTTGACTTAGATAGATGGTGAAGAGTAGATGGTTTTGTTTGAATGATTATAGATCAGTTTGTTTCATGAGACTTCTATTTAAAAGCCAAGACTTTGATGGCTTATGTATTGACTTTTTATAATTTCATGCTGAGACACTTTTGGATTGGAGAGCTAATTTGAAGACTTGTTCTATTATTATTTTTTTGTTCAATGATATGGATGTGTGACTAAATTTGAGCTTCTGATATCACTCTTCTAAGTGTGCAAAGCAAGGGTGGAGGACCCCCATTCCAAGCTAAGTACACTTCCTTGTTTAAACTAGTTTTATTTCTTGTAATCTGGTTATTGTAGAACTAGTTCCCATGCTTTATTTCAGATTGATTTATGGTTAATGTATGGTGATTTATTTCATTAGATATTAGCTTATTCATCATTTTATTAAGTTGGAAAACAAAGTGCTCAAGTTGAGCACTCCTTCTGTTAACTTGGTGAATTGTAACTAGTTTCCTTTGATTGCATGCAAGTAGTTTTCTTATGTATTTTTGGCATTAAGGTGAATGAATTGTGATGAAACATATCATGTGTCTCTTAATTTAGAAGCCTCCTTTGATTAATAATTTATCCATCTTAAGTTATTAGTTTCAATCTCTGATTCATTAAGTAGTAATTGAGGCAAAATTGGACTTCTTAAGTTAAGAACCATTTCAGTGTTTTTCCACTTTTCACACCAATTGAATTGGAATTGTAATATGTATTTCTTTAGTCTTTGAAAAACTTATCTTTCAAGGTTTGATTACATTTTATATTCACACATAGTGAACTTGCTTCAAATTATTACCAACCCGGATTAATAAGAAATATTTGTGTTAATTTTGGTAAACAAATTAGCTCAACATTTTGGCGCCGTTGTCGGGGAGGCAAATGTTGGCATAGTCAATAGGAAGATAACTTTCAAACTTTCCTAAAAAAAAACCAAAAACATTAGTTACATTATTTTTATCTATGTTTCTTTATGCCTAGATATAGAGATCCTCAAGGTAGATTTGTTAAAACCCCCCCACAAGTAGAGATAGGATCATCAAAAACCCCAGTTACTAGTAATCCAACAATTGAGGAATTGGAAGAAAAACAAAGAACTGGACAAAGGTTAAATCTAATTGAGAGGCAAACTTTGTTAGCTTGGGAAGAAAAACGAAAACAAAAATCAACTTCAGGAAAACAAAAGGAAATTATTAAAGAAAAACAACCTATCTTTGCATCTATAAATCAACCTGTCTTTGAACAACCTGAATCTCCACTTAAAATTGAAACAACTAAACCAATGGTAGAAAAGGGACATGGATTTGTTGTTCTCACTCCTGAACAATGAATTGAATATGAGAGACAACAAAGAGAATGGAGAAGACAAAGAGAGGAAGAGGCAAAACGAGAAAATGATAGAAAGACAGAAAATGATCGGAAAAGACAAGAAGATGGTGGTGATCAAGAAACTACCTTTGGCTTTCCAATAGTGGATACAAGTGCAATATTAGGAGAAGAGGTGAAAATGAAAAATATTCCACATTCTGTATTGCCAAATTTTTATGGAATGTCAACAGAAGATCCTGATGCTTTCATGTTTGAATTTGATATTCTATGTAGAACATATGGATACACTGATGACATACACAAACTTCGTCTTTTTCCTGCTACATTAAAAGCAACATATTTAAAATGGTTCATGGGTTTAGGAGAGCAAACAATAACTTCTTGGGATGAGATGAGATCAGTCTTCCTTAAAAAATATCAAGCTTATTGTAGATCTAGGGACTCAAAGGAAGATGTTTTCAAAATGACACAACAAGAAGATGAAAGTTTAGAAGAATATCTGGAAAGATTTGCATATAATCTACAAAAATCTAAACAACATTCTCTAAATCAAGAAACCATTCGAACAATCTTTCTCAAGGGTGTAAGAGATGAATACCTTGACATTTTGAATATGATGGGTAAAGGAGATATTTCAAACCTACCATTCAAAGAAATTGTTGAATTATGTCAGAAATATTCTAGAGGAAGATCAAAAACTGGAAAGAGAGAAGCAAGTTCAAAAGCAGCAAAGTCAGTAGCAGGAGGGATAACAAGAGCGGAAATAGGAAGCTTATTGGAAAACTTCAAAACTGACCTCTTAAGTATATTGGGAACACAAGTAGATGTTCTAAAGGCAAATAAGAAGAAGGAAGAACAAGAACAAGCTCTAACAATCTTTTGTTCCAAATGTAGAAAGAAACATCCATTAAGAGAATGTCCTTTGGATAGTATTCAAGTATGTGGTCTTTGTACAAAATATCATTCAACGGAAAATTGTCTAAGATTGAAAGAATTGCAAATGAACTCAATGGAAGAGGTGCAAGGAATAGAATGTTTCTATTATGTAGCACCACGAAGACCATGGAAACCTATGATGCCTCAACAAAATCCGCAGGAATTCCCTCAACAAAACTATCCCTATCTACCTCAAAATCTTTGGAACCCTCCAATGCCATGGAAAGCTTGGCCTCCACAACAATATCCACACCAACCTGCACAAGGATGGAGAGGATATGGTTATGGAAATCAACCACCTCAACAGTATCAACAACAATACCAGCAATAATATCAACAGCCATTTCCATATCCACAATATCCGCAGTCCATGCCATTTCCGCAACAAAATTCTGCATATCCACAATCCATGCCATTTCCATAGTAGAATCCTCCACCATTGTTGACTCAACCACAACAATTACAGCTACCCTCAAACCAACCTAGACCAACTCAATTACCAGCCCAACCAGTGGCAAATTCGAACAATAAAGTGGATAAGTCTGCATACACTGTAGAGGAAGTAGCGTATTTTCCAACATATTCTATTCTTCCTCTAAATGATGTCCATTTAAGGTCTAGAAAGGTGCTTAAAAAAGATTCTCCACCAATCATAGAAGAGCCAATTGAACAAGGGGAATCACCTGAAACATCACAATCTGAAACACAAATTCAGAAAGGGAAAACCATTATAACTCAAACACCACCTTATCTTGAAAGGTTAATAGAACAACAAAAAGAAATGACCCTTCCTGAATTTGATATTTTAGATGAATTGAAAAATGCTTATGTAAAAATTCCTTTATTGAAGGCAATTAAAAAGATACCAATATATGCTAAAACAATAAAGGAATTATGCATTAAGAAAATAGGTAAAAAGAAGAAGGATCCTACTACAATCCAAGTCATCGGCAATTAGCAAGCCTCATGTCAACACAAACAATTGTAGAGAAATATATTGATCCTGGTATCCCTATGGTTACTATCTAAATAAATAATTTCTCAGTACCAAATACATTAATAGACTTGGGAGCAGCTATAAATGTAATGACTATGGAGAGATCGACTTCAACAATTCTAGAATTAGCAGATAGATCTAAGGTTGTTCCAGAAGGAATACTAGAAGATATCATAGTCTCTTTGGATTCATGGGAGTATCATGTTGACTTCCTTATCTTGCAACCAAAAACAAACTTGGGAGGACATCCTCTAATCTTAGGCAGACCATGGCTAGCTACCGATGATGCCTTTATAGGATGCAAATTAGGAAGCATGATTATTTCACATGGAGATGAAAGGAAACACATTGCTCTTTATTCACCTGCACAATCATCTTCTTTAGAATCAGTACTTGAAACTCAAGAACAGCAACAAACTAAATCAGTTTTAAGTATAAAACAATTCTTTGACCTTAGAGAAGAAGAGGAGAATGAAGACTTAATGGTTCTTTTCATCTCAAAACCAAATATTTCCGAGTAGCTTAGAGAGGTTCAATATGAAGCTGCAAGTAATCTTTTGAATCAATGTTTTTAGGAAACTTGTACTGTTCAAACTTTGCGAAATTCTTTTATAGACATTTTTCCTGTAAACACAATCTCCAATCCAACAACAAAAACAATTGATATATATCCTGGAAAACATTTGAACATTGGAAACCAGTTGCAATCAGCACAAGAACAAGAGGTAATTGCATTATTACAGAAATATTCAAAAGCTTTTGCCTGGGATTATACTGACATGCAAGGAATCCATCCCAGCACATGTATCCACCACATCTATACAGATGATCAAATCAAACCAGTAAGGAAACCTCAAAGACGAATGAATCCCATGATGAAAGAAATAGTGAAAGAAGAACTGCAAAAATTATTAAATGTTAGATTCATCTATCCTATTTCAGATAGTCAATGGGTTTCTCCATTGGTAATAGTACTAAAGAAAAATGGAAAATGGAGGGTATGTGTAGACTATCGGGAATTAAACAAAGCCACATTAAAAGATCATTTTCCCCTACCATTCATTGACCAGGTTCTAGACTCATTAGCTGGAAAGAAATTTTTCTTGTTCCTAGATGGGTTTAGTGGGTACAATCAGATTAGAATAGCAACAGAAGACCAAGACAAAACAACATTCACTTGCTCATGGGGAACCTATGCATATAATGTCTTGCCATTTGGTTTATGCAATGCACCTACAACTTTCCAAAGAGCAGTGCTTGCAATATTTGTTGATCTAGTCCATGAATGTGTAGAGGTTTATATGGATGACTTCACAGTTTATGGAAACACATATAATGATTGCCTCAACAATCTTGAGAAATTCTTGAAACGATGTATAGAAACAGATTTGTCATTGAGCAATGAAAAATGCTATATGATGTTGACAGAAGGTATAGTCTTGGGATACCATATTTCCGCTTCAGGAATTAAGGTGGATCCAACAAAAATCCAAGTCCTCGTTAACTTAATGAGACCTACAACACAAAAAGAGGTAATAAGTTTCTTGGGCTATGCAGGCTACTATAGACGATTCATTGAAAACTTTAGTAAAATAGCCCAACCTCTGTTCAAACTATTAGCAAGAGATGTTGAATTTCAATGGACAAATAGTTGTCAAAATTCATTTAAAATATTAAAAGAAAAACTATCAGTTGCACCCATTCTCCGTGGGCCAAACTGGTCTTTGCCATTTCATATTTCAACTGATGCATCTCATACCGTGATAGGTGCCTCACTTGGGCAGAAAGAGAATCTGTTCAATTATGCAATATACTTCATAAGCAAGAACTTAACACTTGTAGAATTGAACTATATAGTCACAGAAAAAGAAATGTTAGTTGTAGTACATGCAGTAAACAAATTCAGGCATTATATAACATGCTACCAAGTTTTTATTCATACAGATCATTCAACAATAAAATATTTGATGAATAAACCCATCACTAATGGGAGAATAACAAGATGGTTACTGTTAATGCAAGAATTAAACATTACAATACAAGGCCAGCCATGCAAAGAAAATCAAGTGGTTGACTTTTTGTCCCGCATACATTCACCCAACGATCCAAATCCAGTTGTAGAAAACTTTCCAAATGAACACCTGTTTGCAATAACAGTAAAAACACCATGGTTTGCAGACATAGCAAATTATTTATCTTCTGGGAAGTTTCCAACACAATTCTCCAAGAAACAAAAACGAAAAATTGTTAGAGAAAGCTCTAGATATAGTTGGGTAAATGGTGATTTGTTTTATACTGATTCAAATTTGATAATCAGAAAATGTGTGAGAGAAGATGAAATATTAGACATCCTGAAAGCATGTCATGATGAACCATGTGGTGGTGATTTTGCAGACAAACGAACAACCTACAAGGTGCTGCAATTAGGCTACTACTGGCCAGCCATCTTCAAAGACTCCAAGGCATATGTTAAGCAATGTGATAGTTGCCAAAGAACAGGGAGACCAATAGTATCAGATGAGATGCTGCTCAAACCACAAGTCCTCAAAGAACCATTTGAGCAATGGGCTCTAGATTTTGTCGGCCCTATCAATCCACCATCAAATGGCAAGAGGTACATCTTAGTATGTACCAATTATGTCACCAAATGGGTGGAGGCAAAGGCAGTCACCAAAGCAACAGAAAATACAGTGGTCACCTTTCTCTTTGAAGAAATCTTTGTAAGATACGGAGTACCCAGACAAATTGTAACAGATCAGGGAGCATAGTTTACCTCAAAGCTTGTACGAGATCTTACAGATAAATACAAGATCAAGCACAGGAAGTCTACACCATATCATCCTCAAGCAAATGGGCAGGTCGAATCAACAAATAAAGTCCTATAAAATATCATGACCAAAACAGTACAGATGAACAGAAAATACTGGTCTGAAAAGCTAAGGGATGCACTATGGGCCTGTAGAATCACATGGAAAAATAAAACTGACTTTAGCCCATACCAGTTGGTATATGGAAAAGAGGTCTTACTGCCCATAGTGTTTCAGATACACACATACAAACTGGCAGCCAAACTAGGACTGGAATTGTCTGAAGCACAACAACAGTGGATCATGGAATTAAATCGACTAGATGAGTATCGTCAGCAGGCCATAGAACATACCACACTGGTATAGCAGCAAAGAATGAAGTGGCACGACAGATTTATCAAAAACAAGACATTCCACAAGGGAGACTGGGCACTACTGTTTGACTCCAAATTCAAAGATTTCAAAGCCAAATTCACAACACACTGGCTAGGCCCATATGAAATCGAAGAAATCTTTGACAATGGAGCAATCAAGTTCAGGACAATTGACCAGGAATCCACATCACTTTTGGTAAACGGACATAGGCTCAAAGTTTATAACAGACTTATTAGCAAGGAAGCATTTATGAAACAACTGGTAGAAGACACAGAACTGGAAATCATGGCACAAAAGACTCAACCATCTTCCAGTGCTGTAGCAAAAAAATAAAAAATAAATAAACAAAAATTGTTTGCTAGTGAAAACCAGGAAATTGGCACCAAGCAAACACGAATTCATAGGGGAAAACTAAGGCAACTTGGACTCTATGGATTTCTTTTCTTGTTCTACTGTTCTCACAACATTCATTGCAGAATATCCTCCACACACATCTGACTTGTGGACAAGTCACATCTCAAGCAAGGGGGAGGATTGCACAAGAACTTTAGTTGTGCAGCTGAAGTACAGATGGAACTTGTATTGTTAACAGTTGGGACCTGAACAAACATAGCAAAGGGACTTGAAATATCAGCAGCAAATTGTACATATTTCATAAACATGTGCATAACAGTTGGGACCTGAATCATGAAGTTATTGCAGAGGGACCTGAATGACAATCAACAATCCAAGAACCAGAGCATTCAAAACAAGAAGCAGCAATAAACTCTAGTTTTCAATCTATCTACAACATTTGATCAACTGATTTCATCCTGCTTGTACAGACATCATCCAGGGAAGTATAAGTATAGTCATTTTGCGCTTGAAAATTCAAATTTTTCTTAGGAATTTTTAGTTTTTGTTAATTTGAAGTTAGTACCTGAAGATATCTATTATTTTCCCTTTTCTTGTAAATCTTATACCCTATAACCCTTATACATCCTATCTCATTCCATGTTCATAAACATCCTATCTCATTCCATGTTCATTAAACCCTAAGTATTTTTCTTTAGAAGCATAATGGGACCAAACGAGGACAACATGTTTCAACCTGCACATACAATTCAACGATTAGAAATGGAAATAATTTTAAATATGACCAAAGTGGTCATTTTAAAATTATTAGTGTAAATGAGCATGATGTAAAGGTGTGCATATAACTTTGAATCTAATGCGCAATAGGAAAATACATATATAACTTTAAATAATGCGCAATATGGACATATGCAATCAAACTTTGAATACATATATGCAATATGTAATGCGAAACAAGGCAATATGCAATATATGCAATATGCAATAATGGAATAAGGTAATACGAAAGCATGCAAAACAATATGAAATAAAGTCAAGTCTATACGCTGCAAAGGTTTGTTGCATATTCGCGCCATGATCACAGTATATTGCATATACATGCTATGGTTGACAGAACGAAGCGACATGTAAGTAAGTGCTATGTCATCATACGACACTAAGGAAGCTCATAACATGGTAAGGAAGGTAGAGGAGGTTATGAGTGCAATGACAGTCTAGCCAAGCACAAACCCAATGCATACAATACACAGGCCATCACATGCGTACGAGATGAACAACGTGGCATGTAGACCGTCAACCGTTGCACCGTGAGATGCATAAGAGGACATGCGCTTACATTTAAATCATACAAACAGCTCGGCCATCCTCATGGCGTAGTCGGGCCACTGGTCAATAGGACTACCATTATTTGCAGCAGCCAATGAGAATGTTTATAAGTTAAGTGCACGGTACAACCACGAAAACGGTCATGAACCGACCGACAGTCTCCTGCACCTGTTTAAAACAACTCCATCATCGCTGAATAGCTCAGAACGTTGTTGAGCACTGCATAGTTGCAAGCCAAAGCAAGGGGAAAACTGAAAGCATATCTGTGGAGAAATAAGAAGGCAAACGTCCCGAATGCAACGCGAGTTGACCAATGGAATCTCGGGATAACTCAGTCAGCAAAACACAGCTACAGGGATTTGGAGCACCATTTAACACTACTAAGAGTTCGTCAATAGTCAATTAAAAACGCCGAAACTATGCCATTAACTCCAGAAATTAATAACTCTAAGGGTCAGATGACAACAGTATTAATGAATACATGGCTAGGTGATAAGATTCATCGGTGTAGTTGCATAAATCATGGCATGAAAGTTATGTAAACAGCGCAACAATCTAACCATATCTTGTTGCATGCCAAACACGTCATTAGCATAGGCTCGTATGCGTATTTTTGCAAGTCGAAACATAGTTTTTATAACAGAGGAGGCAGAGCATTATTTTCTAGAGCCGAGGATGTGGTTTTTGGATGTGTTTGTATGGCCAATTTCATTTTGCATTGTTTGTATGGCCAATACATTTATATGGTCGATTTTGTTGTTTTTATGGCCGATACATTGCATGCTTTTGAATGAGAGCAACTTGTAATGTGAACAAACACGTAGACTGTGAGTTCTTTTTTTTTTGCTGCAGGGGATTGGTCGTATAAGTATGCATGGTATAACAAAGATTGCCAAAAGGCCAAGCCATTTGAGGAAATGCGCTGCTTTCTTTTAGTGTTTTTATATATATAGTGCAGGGTGTTAGGCATATATGGAGCATTATAAGAATGTTGCCTAAAAAATACATTAAGAAAACCAAAGGTCCATCATGAATATATTGTTTTCTTATGTATTTTGTTTTCCAGACAGAGTTTAGTATGTTGACAGGGATATAAAGGTGTTTGACTGTTTGGATAGGGGATTTAAAACTGTTTTGCTGCAGAGAAAGGGTAAACAGAGGCCAATAAAATTGAATTAAAATTGTTGCAAAAGAGTAGGTAAGCTTCTCTAGTTTCGGAATTTAATTTTGAAAAGAACAGTAGTTGTAAATTATTGTTGTTAAGATGAAATTAATGATAGCAGAAGCATATATCTAATGGTTTTCAGAAACAATGTCAGCAAGAATAGAGCCCAAATTTCAAATAGAGAGCTGGAAAAAGGAAACCATAGAGAAGCTTTACCAGGCAGGATTGATAGGGTTTTTGCAAAATTTTGATGGCCACAGTGAGGAGATAACTAGGGACTTCATAAAGAACTACAACCAGGACCAAACAAGGGTAGGAGATGTTATTATTCCCGTGACTCAGGAATACCTTTCCCAAGCTCTAGATCTCCCAATGATAGGTGAAAAATATCATAAAGGCCTGCACTTCAAGGAGAAAGCATGGACTTTCTTCCTTGAAAAGAACCAGAAAGGGAATTTTGATAGAACTAAGGGGATACCAAGGGAATGATTCAATGAACCATGGGGTGAGTTGGTTCTAGTTATCCATAATTTTTTGACTTGTGATAGAGGATATAGTGTTGCCCACCTATATCATGTCCAACTTTTACAGCATATTAAGGGAGAAGATAGGATTAACTTGCCATATTTTCTCTATAGAAGCCTCTTGAGGATGATTGAAACGATGAAACATGAACATAGGCCCAAAGCAGCACAAATTTACCACCAGGGATTGATAAAAATCCTGGTTGAGTATCAAGTAAGGTCACAAGGCATAGTTTGGAGGGAGTTCATGAATAGAAACCAATTTAATGAACAGGTTAATGAAGTGTAGGATAAAGTAGAGCAGGAAAATAGAGGATTGATGAGCTCACCCTTGTATCCCAGGACTAGAGCTAAACAACAAAGTAACATAGCCATGCAGGAAAATGAAGTGTCTATTATGTCTATTCCTAGGAGATTTAGGAATAAAAGTCCCATTGACACAGAAAAGGAAGTAGACACATATTCCACAAGAAAACAGGTAGAGAATGACATTGCACAGGAAGTATTTGAGAGAGATTCTTCATATGATGATGTAGCAGCAACATCATTAATCAAAACCACACAAGATTTTGAAAAAGAAATAAATTTGGGAAGAATCAGGGACTTAACTGACCAACTAGAAATTAGTAAAATCATGGAAAAACAATTGAAAGAGGAAAACAAGGCAAGTAAGAAGGATAATACTAGATTGGTCAAGGAAAATGAAAAGTTAAATGAAGAGCTAGGGAGATTAAAATGGAAGAATGATCTACTTTCTAAACAGGTATTTAAATGGTTAAAAGAAAAGAATATGTGGCAGGCAAAGTATGAGAAGCAGAAGGTAAAGGCAACTTTGCTCAGGGAAGGACATGAATAAGGTTTGGATTGTTTGGTCAGGGCAGCACAATAGGAAGCATCTACATGAATCACATCTACTATAGAGAGAAGAATATCAAAGAGGAATAAGCAAACATGGGGACATGCTTGATCATCAGCAAGGGGGAGATGTTGGCCCTCAGTTTTGGTCTTGTTTTTTCTCTAAGAAACTTACTAATCCATCTATTTTCCATCCATTTTTCATTTTATCCATCCCATTTTGATGTATTTCATATCTATTCAGGTATTTAATTTTAATTTTTCAAACTCTAAAGTTTTTATGAAAATTTGGTTTTAAGTGCCAAAATTGACAGATTCAGAAATTCCCGTAATAGCTATATGGTTAATATGGTTGCAAGAAACTTGGGCACAAATTGGATGCATGGATGGACATTTTGGGAACTAGGACTAAGCCAGCTCTACTTAGTTCAAACAAAACAAGCTTTATTAGGCCCATTTAGTGCTAGTCAATCATGACTAGTCATTCAGAAATCCCATAGAAATAGGGTAGTTTTGAGATTCTATGGGATTGACCATATCTCTTGGGATGGGATTCATGAATTCGACTTAGATAGATGGATAAGAGTAGACGGGTTTGTGTGAATGATTATAGATCAGTTTGTTTCATGAGACTTCTATTTAAAAGCCAAGACTTTGATGGCTTATGTATTTACTTTTTATAATTTCATGCTGAGAGACTTTTGGATTGGAGAGCTAATTTGAAGACTTGTTCTATTATTATTTTGATGTTCAATGATATGGATGTGTGACTGAATTTGAGCTTCTGATATCACTCTTCTAAGTGTGCAAAGCAAGGGTGGAGGGCCCCCATTCCAAGCTAAGTACACTTCTTTGTTTAAACTAGTTTTATTTCTTGTAATCTGGTTATTGTATAACTAGTTTTCATGCTTTATTTCAGATTGATTTATGGTTAATGTATGGTGATTGATTTCATTAGATCTTAGCTTATTCATCATTTTATTAAGTTGGAAAACAAAGTGCTCAAGTTGAGCACTCCTTTTGTTAACTTGGTGAATTGTAACTAGTTTCCTTTGATTGCATGCAAGTAGTTTTCTTATGTATTTTTGGCATTAAGGTGAATGAATTATGATGAGACATATCGTGTGTCTCTTAAGTTAGGAGCCTTCTTTCATTAATAATTTATCCACCTTAAGTTATTAGTTTCAATCTCTGATTCATTAAGTAGTAATTGAGGCAGAATTGGACTTCTTAAGTTAAGAACCATTTCATTGTTTTTCCTCTTTTCACACCAATTGAATTGGAATTGTAATATGTATTTCTTTAGTCTTTGAAAAACTTATCTTTCAAGGTTTGATTACATCTGATATTCACACATAGTGAACTTGCCTAAAAGTATTACGAACCCGGATTGATAAGAAATATTTGTGTTAATTTTAGTAAACAAATTAGCTCAACACCACTAAGCATGGAAACAACTGTGTTTTTGTGGTTGTCGATAGGTTCTCAAAGATGGCCATTATGGCAGCCTGCAAGAAGAATATCACAGTAGAAGCCACTGCTAATCTCTTGTTTGAATGAGTGTGGGTGCACTTCGGGATCCCACAGTCTATCATCTCAGATTGGCACAGTCGGTTCCTCAGTACATTTTGGTCTAGTCTCTGGTCAATGCTGGACACCAAACTCACTAAGTCCACAGCCTTCCATCCTCAAACGGATGGCCAAGTAGAGGTTGTCAACAGGATGATTGTAAACATTTTGCACATGTACAACTCAAAGCATCCATGCACATGGGACGAGAGCCTCCCCTATGTTCAACACATCTACAACTGAGCTCTTCACAGCTCGACTTGCCACAACCCTTTTTAGGTGGGCTTGGGATTCCAGCCACTATGCCCCATTGATGTGGCCATGCCACTTGTAGCTACTCACATAGATTCGGCTCATGTCCAGTCCGAAATAGACAAGGCAATCATATTCATTGAGCACATCTAACATATTCGCCAGCAGGTCCATGACATTTTGGAGAAATCAAATGCCAATTACAAGTAGCGACATGATCAACATCGGGTGCCACACAAGTTTCAGGTGGGTGACAAAGTATGTTTGAATTTGCAAATGGAACGCCTTACGGGAGCCTATTGGAAACTGAGACCACTCCAATATGGTCCTTACACCATTACTAAGGCTGTGGGAGAGAATGCATTTGAGCTCAACATTTCCCCATTCCTTGGCCTGCACCCAGTGTTCAATGTGGACTGCCTTCAGCCATACTTTCCACCATTACTAGACACATCCGACATTGCAGAACAACTCACACCCACAAAATTAAATCCAGATTGCATGGAACAAGCTGCGATTGATCAGACCATGGACACACAGATCAAGAACACTCGCCAACAAAATATCCAACTGTATCGAGTTGTCAACATAGGCCAACTCCTTCACTAGGGCAAGTGACTCACTAGGGACCAAGTTCAGCAAAAGTTTCCTCATCTCATGGAGGAACTCAATGCAATGGGGACCATTGCTTCCTAAGGGGGGAGGAATGATCCATGTGGACATTGGTGGCCACCTGTCAAGTCCACTTGGACCCCACCATTGTTTCTCTCAACGATTTTAGTTTCCTTAATTGTAGCACAACTTACTATTTTTAGTAGTTTTTTGGGTCCTGAACTTCCAGAGCCGTTTTGAGGCCCTAAACGACGTTTTTTGGGAAAACTGGATAGATATTGTGCATGTCAAACGAAGATCATATGCCAAAGTTACGACCCTGGGAAATCAATGTACCAATTTACCCAAACAGGGCCCACAATTTGGCGTTTCATCTTCTAGGGTTAGGTTTTTGGATGTTTAGGGTTTTCCATTGTTTCTCAACAATAAATAGGCCTTAGAGCCTCATTGTAAGACAGTTCAGAGGCATGTAGCCGCCACATCTCTTCTCAGAGATAAGCTATCATCGCCTTAGCTGGTTTATTTCCATTTATGGTTATAAGCATATTTCAGTATTTTCCATTAATGAAATGAAGTATTATTCCGCTGCATATCTGAGTTTATGTTTATCTCTATAATTTTTTGCGTACCTGTTTAAATCCAGATCATTGTTCCTTTGTTTGTTATCTTCCTGGAGATCCTTCCATCTCCTCTTATGAACTTGTATCTTTTCTCTTGTTGATGTCTCCCACATCAGGTTATGTTCACTGGGCTGTCTCCAAGGCTTCAATTCTTGCATGGATGTGCCTTAGTTCCAACATTAAGTCCTCGTCATCCTACTTCTTTCTTGGCATCATATCTTGGGTGGCATACTCATAACAACTACACTCTAAACTTTTCTTATTGAGTATAAGTAACTATAGTGCTTTTCTTACTCTAATACCACCCGCTACAATGTTAAATTCCTCTTTCTATCAAATTTGGGTTTTCCCTCGTTGATCCTCAAAATTGCCTTCTGTAGTAGTTAGGGGCTTAGCTAGATCTCAGTTTTAATGCAAATAGCGCTCCTCACAAGATGAATAAAACTTGTTCACAATCAAAGAAAAGTCCCCCCAATTACTCTTAATTTAAACACATAAAATTAGCTTTTAGTTAGCCCTATAACGCATGGGCTTGAATCGAATTTTCCATTGACTATGGTAAGGACTAAGGGCTTAAAGCCAAAGGCACTTACTTTTATATTCCTTGTTTGTTGGCGTTTGCATGTTAGAATGAAATTTCCGAAGATCCGCATCTCATGTGGTGTAGGCTATAGGAGGATATAGATGTTGCAAATTTTCTCAAAGCTCAGATATCTCCAAGTGAAATTTAGGTGTTAGAGACTGATGCTACGAGGCTAGATTTCCTTAAGGTGCTTACAATACAGCTTAATAAAATATAGGACGCACCTCGAACTCTAATCTCCTCTGGGGTCCATGAGGGAATTGATCCAGATGTATCAGACGTATTTTGTGGTCTAGGAACTCTGCGAGTGTTAGATTTTAACAAAGAGTTGGATGCCCAAATCTGTCTATTAACAGGCTTTGCAATGAAATCTTCCATGAACTCTACTGTGAAACTCAAATCCATTCCTACTTTGTGACTTAGACCATTCTCATTAGTCCATGAAACTGACAAGAGCTATTGCGTAAGGGCTTTTGAATTAATTTGTGACTAGTAAGGGAAACTACCCTTTGATCCAATCTTAAACCCTCAAATTAAATGATCTAGAATACAAAGATTTACAAACACAAACAATTATCACACAAGTTCTGGAAAGAAATCAAAATGACAGTAACTTATAAAAATGGGAACATTATAGAGTTCGACTTGTACCATTAAATAACTTTCCTTTGTTCTCGCTCGCTGGGATTGTAGATTACATGTTTTTATTTACACAAGAAGAAGAAATATCTGATAAAAAAATGGGGTTGCTAGCAGTGTCTCCCCCAAAGTTACATATGGGATTTCTCTATAAGCCCTCTACTAACTAATATGGTGCAACTGTTCCATAAGGGACATATAAGAAAAACATAATAGTATTTATATAAAATATCTACAAGGAATTTCCCTCATGAGAAAAATAAAAGTTTACTAGGATTATCCTACATCATAAATGCAAGAATGGATGGTGTTCTTCATGCCTTGTAATAAAGTATAGCTCCAGGGCCCAAATAAAGGAAAAATATATTATTCCTGATGACCCCTCGCATGCCTACCACCCCATTGTTTACTTCTACTTCCTTCTCGATTGCAAGAATTATTTTTGAACATATATCTAAAGGTTTGGGAAATATTTATAAGGCCATTAATGAAATAATTAAATATGAGAACCATTGGACAATATTAACAATGTAAAAGTGGATAATGCAATTTTAGGAGGGAGACCTTAAATGTGGGAGAAGTATGCATGAATCAACTAGATAAGATGCCCTAGTAGATTTCCTTTTTCATTTATTTGCAGATATGAAATTGTTAAATGAGTTAATCCAATTAGTCCATACCTAGAGGAATTACAGAAGTGGAAGGGAGGGGATTTCCAAGAGATTGAATAGGTTCCTAGTAGTTGAAAAAATTGTTCAAGACTCAAAGAGAAATAAGACTTGGGTGAGGACTAGTGGATCCTCAAATAATTTCCCAACCCTATCAAAATTAAAGTTTTGTCAAAAATCCTCCTCCTCCATTGGAATTTAATTGTTTATGGCTCGAAGAGCTTGAATTCAAAGATCTAGTGACTCAAAATTGACCCAAAACTAGAAAAAATTAATCTCAAATCAAGGGAAAGAACAATGTTTCATTTTGTTGATAATTTAAGGAATATAAAAAAGGCTACAATTATTTGGGCTAAAACCAAAATAAAAAGAAAGGTAAAAAGCCTTAGTGGACGTGGAAAAACAAATAAGTAAGATATTCAAGATAAATGACATAAAAGTCTTTTCAAGGGAGGAATCTCAAGGTTTAAATGCTTGAAGGTTTCCAAAAAAGAATTTAGTAGAGAAGTAGAATGGAGATTAAAAATAGGGTGATATGTTGGTTGAGGGTGATGATAACCCTAAATTATTTTATAATTATGTCAACCACAAAATAAATATGATTAATTTTTGGGAAATCAAGAAGAAATTTGGATCTATTTCAATCTCATTTAATGATATTGTAGAAGACAACCAAAATTTCTTTATTGATATTGTAGAAGACAACAAAAATTTATTTAACTCCTTGTTTTAGAAGCCAAAGAGAAAAAACATTGTTGAAGTTCTCAAGGTAGTTTCAATTTTCACTTGGTTCATAGATGAGAAATAGAATGAGGACTTAGGGATTGTAGTTTCCAAGGAAGAATTAAAAATAGCGTTGAACTTACGTAAAAGGGCCAAAAGTTATGGTGTAGATTGTTAGATATTTGACATGTTGAAGGAGGATTTTTTTGAGAGTAATAGAAGAATATGAGATTTCATGAAAAGATTTGGGGTATCTTAATGCAACCTTTATCACTACATTTCCAAATAAGAATGCCATAGAACCCTTTGATTAATATCAACCATTTCTTTGCGTAACTAAATCTATAAATTTATCACATAAATTTTGGCAAACAAGGTTGAAGAAAGTATTATAAGGGTTTATTTTTTAGGAACAATTTGCCTTCCTTTTCAACAAAAAAATTCTTGAATTTTTTGGTTCACATCAAGAAGATATGCATTTCATAAAAGTAGTTAAGGTACTTGCAGTGGCTTAGAAAATTTATTTAGTAAAATCTTATGTTAAAGTGTTATGGATTCATTTAAGGTTTTTTCAAACTCGTATTTGGTTGAAAGTTCATTAGTAAATTGGATTAAGGGATGTTTATCCACAACATATTTTGTTGTCTTTATTATTGATACTCCCTCAAATATTTATTACGCATCTAGAGAACTTATGCAATGGTGTCTCATGTCTCCTTCTCTATTTCTTTTGGTAGTAGAAGGGTTGAGTAGATCAATATCAAAAGAAAAGAGGGAGGGGTCTATAAAAGGTATAAAAGTATGAGGATCCATTAGTTTAAGTCATATCCATGTTGGATAACAAAATTAACACCTTTCACATTGTTAGTTGGTCTCCTTTTTATCTGATCCTTGCATCCGTTTACCATACCTATTACCACATTCACCCACACTTATGTGATTAACAAGTTTAATGATTAAAATGTTGTTAATAGTTATAATTTATTTTATTTTTAATGATTCAAGAAGGATTTAACTAATATTTCTGATGACATATGTTCTTAGTTCAGTTCAATTCACTTTCAACAATGATCTTCCCGCACGATTTTTGAGTTATTGGAGATGGATTTTGAAAATCTAAGACATGGGTTTTGATGAAAATACCCCCAAAATGGTTTTATGCTTATTTTTTCATGGCTAGGTCACACAAGTGGAACTCCAGGTAAGGAACACTAGTTCAACCTTAAATTAGTATAATTTTAGATAGACAATCAACTTCTGCCTCAATTTGCATGTAGATGAAGGTGAATCTCAAAATTCTAGAACATGGGTTTTTTTAAAAAATATACCCATTTAGCTGAACATTTGTGGTTTTCTAAAATATTGAAGGATCTGAGATATATGCATGCTTTTCTAATATGGGTTTTCCTAGATTTATAATTGTGGCCCTCTTATTCAATGTTTTAGACAAACATGTGCGCCCATCCAATAAAGGAGTCTGAACCAACCTATTCTCAACATTTTTATGTTATTTGAAATCAATTGTAATGACATCTTGGGTTACTTCTACAATAAATATCCATTAAACATGAGAAATCAAATATCTTGTAAACAATTATGCCTAGACAATGTTGACTTGAAGGAATTAATTTTGATTCGCTCCATTGCTCTCCTTTATATATATACAAACAAAGAAGAGAAGAGAAGTTTGGGAATGAAAGTGTTAGGGGATTATTGTAAGAGGGAGTGGAACCCATGCTTGGATATTTGTAATCTCCCATTTTCTTTTCATAATTTTCTATTAGTGATATTATGTCTTTAGCTTGAAGAACTCACTTAGTTTGTAAGCTTTCTTAGAGTATGCGCTAGGTTTGGCAGCCCCACCATCATTTAACATGCATTGGACTATTTTCATGTGTTCTTAATTAGCAAGTTCAATTGTAGATCTAAATTTGCTTGTATCTTTTTTAATGCATTCATCCTTAGTAGAGGCAATCCTCCTATTGAAGGTCATTGAGCAAGGAAATACTCTCTCTTGAATTGGAAGAACACTTAAGAGTTGATCTTAGTGAAAGAATGTGATTGGTGCTATAAGAGTATCCATATCATTAGCCCAATTTACAATACATTTATGTGGAATTTACAACAAATTGTTTTCCTTCCTTTCATTAATTCCTTAGTGTTCATTCCTATAGTTTGTGTTTAAAAATAGTTTTATGGTATTAGTTGTTAGCATAGTCTAGAACAAGCTATGATCCTACATTTCCTGTACTTGCATCTTGAATATTATGAGCTCGTGGGTTGATGATTTAATTTTTGGGATTTATGCATATAATTTAACCAACATTTTTGGCATTGTTGCCAGGGAGGTGCTAAAAAGGGATTAGAGAATTGGTATTTTTCTTGTTTTTTCCAACACTTCTGACTTGGGGGAGGAAAAATAGTAAGACACAAAGATGCCCTTGTTTCAAAATATTTGAAGATGGGCCCTAGCCTGCAACGCCCACTTTAGTTGGGGTTTCTCCAAAGCCTCGCCATGTTGGATTGTTGTCTTTATGAAAGTATGTTTTCTTTAGAGTGCTCCATGAAAAGGGTAACATTTCTCTTGTCAATAGACAACTTGGTGACAAAAGGGTCTTAGTAGCATGAGTTTCACAAATACATGCTTTGCTTCATAATTTTTTTTTTTTTTTAATGGCATGCAATATTTCATATATTTTCTTAGAATAGTTATTCTAGTTTGTAAAGACTCCATGTGCAAGCATGGATTAATAGATAAACCAAAATAATGTAAATATGCTTAAACACCTGCTGAGAAAAGGAGGACATATGCTTGAAAGGATGTTTTCAAATCCTATCCACACTCTAGAATAGTCATCAAGGGTGAGTACGTAGAAGATAAAACAATCCATGTACCTGTTACATAATATTTTGTCACGCCTCCTACAATTCCCTGTGTCATACCCTGAAGTGCTCAAAATTTGGAAATCATGCAGTGTACCCATCCTGAAATGTAATTTAGATCCTCCTTGAAACACTGATGGAAACATGCCTTGAGCCTTCCTTGAAGAAGCAAGCTCTAAAACCGTAATTTTAGGACCGACGTGACTGTGATACTAGCCTCGCTCTGCCAGCACACTTTTTACTTGGATACTCACGTTGATACCTAAAAGGCAAGTTTTCCCAAAGAGGAAAAGAAGCTTCGTGATCTAGAGGCTTCTAGAATGACGAGATGGAGGTTGCTCGATGTGGATGTGGTCAAATTATCCCAATATTTCCCTTTGATATTATCCCTATGAGCTATCTCCTTGAGATGAGGGTCTTCCCCTATATTTGGAGAGATCCTAACTCCCTTTCATTGCATACATATTCATCCTCTCGCATTCCCAAATGGTTGGTCTCTGATTATTTGCACCCTTATAGTGAATTAATACCTACATGCTACTCATTTGCCTTGAAGAAGGAGTGCTTGGAGAGCTTGAGCTTGGACTTGGAAATTCACTCAAGGAGAGATTATTGACGTCAAGGATTGGTTATATGCTTCCTCGTTTATTTCATTAGTCTATACAACTGATGCTTCACTTTCCATAAATGTTTGTGTTAATGCATCATTTATCTTAATGCTCCTTGATTTGTTAAGTAGATTACTTTCGATTATGCTTGTTGCACTTGTATACTTCGTTGTGTCTTTGATCTCTTGCCATGCGCTGTGAGAAATAGAGCTGAGCCTGAGGAGCAAGCGATTCAAGACCTTAAACAAAGGAGTGCACTATAGCATCAGAATGAGGTAGGCTATCTTCCTCTTCTTTCATTTTGATTTTATTTTAGGAAAGTGTCTTGTAGATCGTCATGTAAGTTGCTAATCCCACTCATTGGGCTAGAGTGATCATCTCTATCTGCAGAGAGGATTTACCTAGACAACAAAATTTTGACTCCTCTAGGGAAGCTATAACCCTTTCCATCCATTCCTTCGATCAGATTCTCTGATGAGTTTGAAAAACCATCGATTTCTTGGCTTGTGTGGATCATTGTAGCTATTTGCAGTCACCAGTTATTGCCTAAGAATGTTAAGCCTACTCTAATCTTGAATATTTTTTTATTTTTCCCTTATTTTTCTCGCTCAACACATTTTCTGCTCTGATAGAAGCGCTGACAACACTGATTTTCAAATTACAGTCATGCTGCTCTGCCTTTCATCGCCATTTTTCCTTTAACAGAAGCATTGATCCGAGAGGGTAGAAGAAAATTAGGGTTTCGTCTTGTTTTCAATGGTTTTCGACCTCTATCAATGATTTTCCAGTTTAACTACAGTGTGTTTGGCTTGATTGTTATTCTTGTGTGATTGCAATTGTCTCTTGGCTATGTTGATGTGCGTTTGAAGCTTGATTTCCTTCTAGGGTTTCTAGGGTTTCTAGGTCACCCTTCACTCATTGCTTGGTCTATCTCTCTGAGATTGATTGCTTCCATTTAGGAGTCTTGTTGCAGTCAAGACACCATTTTCAATTTGGTTTTGGTTCATGATTGTAAAGTTATTTTCGTTAGTATTGAGTTATATTGGTGCTTTGAAAATTTCTTTTGCTCCATTGTCAAACATAGATTACAGTTGTTTGCTTTGGTAGGACTGAAACTGAATACTTGTTTTGATTTCTTTGTTTCGAAACAAAAAGTGAAAGATTTCTTCGTTTTAGTATTTTTGAAATGATTTGCATTCGAAACCATAAGTGAATGAAATTTTCATTTTAGTTGTTTTATTTTCCATTTTTCCGTTGCTCATTGCATTAGTTACATTGTTGAATCAAAGTGAAGGAAACAAACACAATCTTAGTGCATCTTAGTGAAAGGAAATTGATTTTTGTTTCTCATAGGGTTGCATTTTGGCATTGCATTTGTTAATGCGTGAAAGATTAGATTTCATTTTTACATTTTGCATTGGAAAGATAAAGAGTTTTGTTTTGTTGCATTTTACTTTATTAATGCCTTATTTGGTTGTCTCTCTTCCTTCATTAGTTTAGCCTTCATCGAATGAAAATATTTCGTTTTTATCATTTAGTTGCATCATAGGAATTCTGGTGACCTTATTGACCCATAAAACTAAAACTTAATTGAAGATAAACTTAAAATTTACCTCAATCAACCTAAGGAGCATTTTTAACCTAACGCAAATATCTAGAGGTTTAAGCCAGAGATGTGTTATGACATCCTTAAATGTAGTAGCTGTCATTAACTGCCTACATTGTACCCCGAGGGTGAAATCTATACTAGTACGAAAGAATATCGAAGGTTCTTCAAAACTTTCAAGTATATAGGAGGCACTTCAGTATGGCAAGTATATAGGGACACTCTCATTGAATGATTATGCATTAGATAACGCTAACACAGACTTGTGCTCCCCGTATTATCGAGTATATATTGGGAGATCCCACTAGGTTGCTATCTTTTAGCCACAGGTAACCGAGTTAGCCGCCTTGTAAATGTGATACACCAAACACAACATTTGGGGAGATCAGACGTCGTACATCAAGTCCTTGGTTTTAGCTAAGGTGTATATAATGGTTCTTAAATACTTGGTAAACCCTCTGGCCTATAATTTCCCATTTTGATTTATTTGTTGTTTCATGTCATAGAATTAACTGCCAACAATAACATGTCGAACCCATGCAATTGTTTCTTGGCATCACATTGACTAATTCCTTGTAAATTTAATTTTAATTAGCCTTGAATGAATCATCTCTTCTTCTTCTACTCTTGAGAGAGATTCATCGTGGTTGAACCATTGGGTTCACCTCACAGTTCCAATTTATTGTCTGATACTAAAGGGTCTTCACAAGGAGTTCATCCTGTACTTCTGCAATCACTTGAAGCTCAAGGATTTGAACTTGGAATTGTCCTAATCATCCAAACCATTGCTTCTCATCCTCCACCTTGAGTCTTATCGTCATCTCAGGAGTCTGATCTAGAAACACCTGAGAGTCCACATAGGTTTATTTTATATCCTCCAAATCCATTATTTGACCCATTTGTGATATCTCCTCAACATCCTTATAGTTCATATGATCAACCGGGTGTTCCTTTGGAGTTATCTCCTTGTTTGTCTCAGATTCCTCCTTGCCAACTGTTTCCACCTATGGCTTCAGAAGGTGAGATTCCAACCTCTCCTCGAGGTCCTCCGAAAGTCTCCACTACTCACATTCCTAGTGTTGATAATGAATCTAAATATGACTTTCCTCTGGAAGGATTTCCTTATGTAGGAGAGTTCCATCTCAACTACCTCTTGAAAATAGTGGGCCTATGGTTCCACATGGTTATACAACCTTAGCTCAATTAGTTTCAGGAACTCCCGGTGCTTCTTCATTGTACAAAAATCCAATTTTTTCATTAAATTCTATGCCTACTTTTGTTCCGTTTATTCTTAACGTGAACTCTCAAATCCCTGTTCAAACTGCCATTACTTCAGTTCTGATTCAACCGATGATTTCGTCACAACTGTTACCGTCGTTTCAACCTTACATTCCAGTGCAACTAACAATTTTAGTTTATATGTCTGTAAGTTCTTCAATCCCTCCATCAATTTGACAAAATGTGCCACCTCCTCATTCACAGCCTGGGGGGGAAAATCCAAACTTCCCTCTTGTGTCAGGTGGAACCCATGTGAGTGGATCACAACCTCACATGGTTGGAGTGAGTCAACCTAATCCTAGTGGTATTCCTAATCCTGTTGATCTATCGAGGTAGGTAATATCCAATATCAACAACCTTACATGACCCATATACCTCTCCTACAGTCTGATGTTACATAAGTTTTGCAAGAACTGCAAAATCCGCCTTATATTCCACAAGTAGGTCCTCATGTGCAACCTGGTCAAAATCATATTCTCGATGCATATGGTCAAATCCCAATTGGAAATTATCAGTACCAATAGGGAATCCCTCAAGGAACTATTCAACAACCTTTACAACAACAAGGGAAACCTTTGCAACAACAACCTTTTCAGCATCAACCTTTCCAACAACAACATTTTCAGCAGTAGGAGTGACCTTTGCAGCAGTTTCAACAACCTTTGCAGCAACAAATGCAGTTTGGCCAACAACCCAACCAACCCTTGTATCCGCAAGGTCAACTATATTAGCAGTAAGGTCAACCCATGCAGTAGCAAGATCAACCTATATATCAACAAGGCCAAACCTTGCAGACATAAGGCCAACCCCTGCAACAACAGGGCCAACAACTTTATTACCAAGGTCAGCAGGTGCAACAATCTTACAATCCATATGATGCACATAATGTTTATCCTCCTTATGGTTATCAATGGCCTATGCCAGGTAAATATCAACCCTATCTTAGACAGAATCCACCTTATGGTCAAGATACCCTTCAGTGGGGGCAAAATCAAGCCCCTTATGGTCAAAATCCTCCACTTTGGGGGGCAGAATCCTTACCAACAAGGATGGAACCGACAGACTGGGCCTTATCAAAGGTCTTATATGCCTTTTAACCCACAATTTCCATTTTTAGCGACATTGGAACTGCCTGATGTCTCAAGGCTTACTAATGATCCAATTCTTCATTAGCCTTATTGGCCTCCAGTTCCCACTAAAATTTCGAGCCATTGCCCCAAATTTGAAGGAAAAGCTAAAGAGGACCCTCAAGTCCATGTGATGACATATCACTTATGGTGTTCTTTAAATTCATACGTTGAAGATTCTATTTGTCTCCGCCTCTTTTAGCGAACCTTGACAAGTGTTACCGCAAAGTGGTACATTGAGTTGCCTCAAGGTACCTATGTAGACTTCAAATCTTTGGCCATGGCCTTCCTCACCCACTTCTAGTTACTGGTTTGTTATGAAACTGGTACCCACTTGCTCACATCTCTAAAATAGGATACCGCGACCCATATCTTCGATCACATCCATGAATGGAGACGTCGGTGTCGCCTCATCAAATTTAAAATCCCTAATGAGTTGTTGAATGAATGTTTCACCAAGTCATTCAAAAACAAAATCACTACATATATAACAATGGGAGGTTGTGTTACTGAGGTTCAAGCTATTTCCCATGACCAATATTTGGATTTGGTTTATTCCCAATCTGGCACGCTATATGAAATGTTGCTAGATGCTCCAAGGCCATCATCAGATCCTGCATCTTCGAAGTCTCTAGATGTACCACCTGTTGAAGGTATAATTAGATTAGTATCTCAAACTTCCACTAAATCTTCTTCGAACCAAAAATCTGTTTCGAATACTCGTTCTAATCATCCCTCAAAAAACCCATCGAATCTTGGTAAAACCTTTAAGGTTAATGCCATCCAGTCTACCGTGGCAGATAAAGCCTCGAAAGGTAAGAAGAAGGTTAAAGGTAAAGAAAAATATGATACCCCAAAATAGGATCCTCCTAAGTAATTTGTTGATGAGGCCTCCAAACGAAAGCTGGAATATCCTTGACTCATTTGTGAGAAAGACCATTACACTAAGGATTGTCCCTGATGTGCAGAAGTTAGTTGTTTATTGAAAGGGACCTCGACTGAATTGAAAGAGCCATTTCCATCCCAGTAGACTCAGTTGGTAGACAAACCACAATCCTCTACCTCATCTGGTTCTCAGGTTTACATGATGAAGGGTTCATTGCCTATCTTGGTAGCCACTTGATTGAAAGATTATCAATCTCCTCAAAAGCAAATGGTAGAAAAGGAAGTCACTGATATACCTTGTACTTCCACTCCACCTAGTTCTGATCCTCCCCATATCGAGAGACCTAATAATGAATTCGTCATCTGACCACCTCTCAAAGCTTTGCTTTGGAAGTCATCCTATAATCTGAACACTAGATATACTCAACATTACAATATTGTCGAAGATTTAGCTCAAGCACCTTCGGCGATGTCTGCTTTGGAAGTTATCCAAAATCGTCCAATTTAGCGCAAATAATTATTGTCTGCTATAGGAGGCATCGATCCTACTGATTCGAACTTGATTACTTTCGATCTTGAAAACCATGTTCCTCGTCTTCCTCATCAAATTTCATTTTTGATTCAAGTCATTATAAAAGGAAAGATGATCCATCCAACTGTCATTGATGAAGGTGCTTCCACCTGCATCATGTCTGTTTCATGTTGGAAAGATATTGGCTTTCCACCTCTCAACCAGTCCCCGAACACCTTGGAGGCCTTTGATGCTAGAGGCTCCCATCCTTATGGTATTCTCACAAGTTTGGCGATCACTTTGGAAGGGAAGACTGTCGAGTTAGAAGTAGAAGTTGTGGATGAGAATCTGAATTACAACCTTCTACTTGGGAAAAGTTGGACCCATGCCATGTTTTTTGTGGTTTCCTCTTTGTTTCAAGTGCTCTGTTTTCCTCATGAAGGAAAAAATATCACCGGCAATCAATTGCCATTTTTCTCTTTTGATGCTTCAAATGGAATTGTCCCATATGTGGGAAATACAAATATTCTATATGAGAGCATGGGGGCAGGTCTTTTCAAATATTCTGCCTTAATGGGAGTTTTTTCTCTACCACCTTCAAATGTCGCCTCGATCAACATGATCTCTGTCTCCAATGGCCCGTGGATCATTCTCTCTCTAGGTCAGGTTGATTCATTTGGTGAAAATATGCCACTAAGTCCCTTAGAACAAGATTATCATGAAATTGTCTTGGCTTCAATAGTTGCTTTAGAAAGTCATGTTGTTCTCAGTATGCACCTATGTACCTATTCGTAATCTCCTTGGCTTGGTTCTTGGGATTCTCCAGATCACTTAAACGAGATATTCCCCATCAACGAGATTATTGTTGAGGTTATTTCTCTTGATGAAACTCCTTAGAATGATGCCCATCATCGTTCCTCGTTTCTTCCAAGTCTAAGTGAGATTCCCTCATGTCTCGAAGCTTTTGTTTCTCATAACTCAATGCATCCACTTCAAACACCTGTTTGTGGAGCACTTGGAAGGTATGCTTTTGACAAGCAATCTAGTGGTTTTTCAATAACAATTCTAACTTTTTTTGTATCATGAGTTCAAAGAAGATAAAGGATTTTGGTAAAATATGCGAAAATAGACAAAGGAAGCTCAAGTGCTGATAATTGACGTTTTCTATGCAAGAAGACGTGGAAACAGGGGATTGTCAATCAAAAGCAAGGAACAAAGGGAAAATAACTGCTGTCCCTCCAGTAGGGCACTAGATGCGGACGAGATCAAGCAAAATTAGAGCCGAATAGCCCAGGGAAAGAATGCGGGATACCGGGTCGGAGAGCGCAAGAAGGAAAAGAGAAGAATTGAATGATTAGCGAATCCCTCAGGATCTTTGATCCTGAGGGATCGCTACTTTAACTTATCTTTTTGATTGTCTAGATACCTCCGTCATTTCTGTTATATAAAGGCACTACGCCATTGAGCAAAGGACGACTGTTTTTTATGATTCTAAGTTTTAGAACAAACTGTGATCATTGAGTCTCGCTGAGACCTGACTTTGTATACTTTTGATGCGATTAATATAGAAGACTTGGTGTTCATTTCGTCTCTGCATCTGGAGTAACTTAAGGCAGTGTACCCTTGGCAGCTAAGGGCCCGACTTCGAAGGACACTTTCTTTTGTATTATTATATGGTGATTTGTGTGTGATTTGTTTATTTCTGTTATTTAAGTAATCTGATACATCTTTTATGTGATATGCTATGATTGATATGTGAATGATTTATTTATCTCATGTCTCTGCACTGTACAATTGGATCTATTTGAGTTGCATCTTTCGATTATCTCTGTAACAGAATGTTAGCCTGAATGTATCGTTATTAGATCCATGTGAAATAGTATTTGTGAGACTTGCAAGCCATATTACCTCGTTCAGAAGCGTAGTCATATCATTTATTATTCTCAGATTGCTGTAGTAGTATAGAACATGTACATACGAGTGAGAATTGTTGTTTCATGATTCATTGAGGATTGCTGTTCCACTTTATTACTGTTGTTCCATTTTATTACTGCTGTTCCATTTTACTACTGTTCCATTTATTGCTATTCCATTTCTGGATTGTTGTTCCATTTTACTTTCCACCGTTTTATTTACCTGCCTTTGTTGTTTATGGTGTGAGAGAAGGTCTAAGGCTGTAGTGAGCCTCAACAAGACGCTTCTTAGCTCCCAGACCTATAAGTCCATGCTCTAATTTCCTTTCTTCATCAGTTTCTAAAGGGATGGGTTATTGCTTCCGTACCCTTGACTGATCAACTGCCTTATGTGATTCTATCTTTTGAGTTAGTTTAGTTACAGCTTAGCATCTGTTTCCTTTCGAATCATTAGAACACTATACTACTGAGCATTACTCGGACAAATAGCCTCGGATTGAGCTACTCCTTGCAATAACAAATTTTTCCCGGATTGACTTATTAATGTGGGATAATTAGTGGTGTGAGAGACCCTAGTTACAGCTCTACATTTTGGCGCCGTTGCCGGGGAAGGAGTAATAGCCATTTGCCCTTTGCAGAGTAGTGTGCAAGTCTGCTAGGGGGGAGTTGGATTTTAAAAACGGAAGGTAAGAACCTGCGTATGGAGCATGTAAAAGCCCTGCTCCACCATCCGCTCTCTTAGCAGAATTGCTGGTTGATAGGATTTAGTAGTTTTTAGAGTGCATGACTAGGCAGAAAAAGCTAGAAAAGAGTATCAAACCCCCAGCCAAACCTGAAAAAGCCAAAGGACCGGTGACCCTTGGCCGAACAACCTTTATAGACGAAATCTACAAGAAAACTGAATCTCAGCCGTCAGTAGGCATCAGAAAGATTAATTCTAGGCAGCCTACTAGTTCCCTTCAGGCTACAACATCACCATCTGGAGCCTTTGCTGAGGTACATAGCCAGACTAATGAACAGGACTATCAAGAATTTGGAAATTTTGTATTAGAACGGTTGCAGAAAGGGAACTTAAGCAACCTTTGTGAGGGAGAATGGGAAACAGGGGAAATAGAGGAACCAAGGTCTCCTTCTAGGATAATCCAGCTGTTAAACAACCCAGATAAGGGGAGCGCAGCCAGAATCAATATTGAAGGCACTCCATTCCCTCAGATAGAAATCCGAGACAAAGGAAGTGTCATTAAAACAGTTCCTGCCAAGGCCGCCCCTTCTCAACCTAGGAACACCCTCCTAGAAATTTCGGAAGACTATTGGCACATATTCGACACCATGGCGCAGAATCAGCCAAATACGGAAACTTCTATATTGCAATATCCGATAGTAGACTCTGCTGCAAATGCACCCATGAAAGCGATCCCTCTTCAACACATCCCAACGTTTCATGGACTCACATCAGAAGACCCCGACGCATTCTTATTTGAATTCGATGTGTTATGTAGGGGATATGATTACACCACTGACCCCCAAAAATTGAAGCTGTTCCCCTCCACTTTGAAAGGAGCAGCTTTGAGATGGTTTATGGGTTTAGGTGGTGGAGTCATAAACAACTGGGAGCAAATGAAAGAATCCTTTCTCAAGAAATATCAGGATTACTGCAGGTCAAGAGAACTAAAAGATGAAATTTTCCAAATGACGGCCAGACCAAATGAAACTCTAGAGGAATATGTAGAACGTTTTCAGTATAATCTACAAAGATCCCCCTATGCATCATTACCTCTGCCTGATAATGTGTTGAAAACTGCATTAATTAGAGGTATGAAAGAACAATGGATTGAAACATTGAATATCATGGGAAAAGGGGATATTTACCAAGAGAATTTTGCTGAAATCATTAATTTATGTATCAGGAGTTCAAGAGGCAGCACAAGGATAGAACCAACAGAATATGATCAGTTTGTTAGAGATAACAAAATATCAACAGAAGGAGTAACACGTGTAGAATTTGGTAACTTATTAGAAAATTTTAAAACTGATATTCTAGGGACATTAACTACACAGCTTGATATTGTGCAGGCTAAGAAGATGGAGTCAGAACAGAATCTGGCAATTTTCTGCCTCCGATGCAGAAGAAAACATAGCCACAAGGAATGTCCACTAGATTCAGTTCAAACATGCGCCATCTGCACAAAAGATCATCTCACCGAAAGTTGCCCCTCACTTCTTGGATTGAAGGCAGTATACAAAGAAGCAGAAGAAGAACCAGATCCAGCATACTTTGTTAACCAGCGTCGCCAATGGCAACCGAGGCAATCAGGTATGTTTTCGGACCCAACTTCTTCTTTTCAGCCGCTGCAGTATAATGCTCAGCAATATGGTATGTGGCAAAACCAATCTACACCCCCATTTCCGAATTGGTCATCACAGCCATTTCCTTCCCCAAATCCATGGATGAATCAGACAGGCCAATTCGACTGGCCAAATTTTCCTTATAACCCACCGTATTGGAAAAATAATTCATATCCTCCACAGTGGATTCCCCCTACCTCACAAGGTTCACCCTGGCAGACAAATTGGCCAAGATCGACATATCAATCAACAGGAACTATTCCACTCCCTCAACCAACTCTGCCAGCCTTACAACAAAACCCCCAGTCTAATCTGAGACCTCAACTCCTAGCCCAACCCAATCCCAATCCTAATAATAGACCAGTCCAATCCCTCCAAATCATAGAAACATCAGAAATTGGACCTGACATAAGGGAGTGCAATGATCTTCGGTTACGATCTGGACGTATAATAGAAATAGAGGGAGACAAAACAGTTCATATTGAAGATCAGTTACCAATAGAACGACCACCACAACAAGAGGATGTAAATAGAGAGCAGAGCCATCAACAAGCAAAAACATCCTCTCCTCCTTTCCCGGAACGATTAGTCATACCACGACCAGTACAATATCCAGACTTCATTCTGGGAGAGTTACAAAACCTGTACATAAGAATTCCATTCCTCGAAGCCATTCAAGACATTCCTATATACGCAAAAACTATAAAATAATTGTGCATAAAAAAATCAAGGAGGAATACAACTACTAACCCTAGAGTCCAAGTAGTTGGTACTTTATCTGACTTGTTATCAGGAAAAGAGACACCTATCAAATACGAAGATCCCGGGAACCCAATTGTAACTGTCCAAATCTATGGTCAAACCCTGACTAATGTTTTAGTCGACCTGGGAGCTGCAATCAACATTTTGACAACTTCCACCTGCCAAAAGCTTGGCATCACATTGGTAGAACCTACTTCTACTTTGCTAGAATTGGCAGATCGATCTGTGGTTCGACCAGAAGGTACTCTATACGATGTCATGGTTTCTGTAGACTCCTGGGAATATCCAACTGACTTCCTAATAATTAATCCAAAAACCCGACTAGATGGACATCCGCTAATACTTGGAAGACCTTGGCTTGCTACTGCCGATGCCTACATTGGTTGCCGGCAGGGAAACATGACCATAACTAAAGGACTAGACGTTAAAAATCTAGTTCTATATCCTCCAGCACAGCCAAGCCTACCAACGATCAAAACTAATCAGTATCCTGTGTCATATCTTACTAATAATATCAGATCTCCATTGACCGTACAGAAGGCTTTAGATTTTAAAGATCAGACAGAAGATGATGCCATCAATAACTTCATTAGTCAAACTGAATCTAGATCTCACACACAGTGCTTTATGATAGAAGCAACCTTTGATAGTGAGCTAGAAGAAGACTCTTTAAAAGATCCACATGACCAAACAATCCCAGTAATGGTTGTTGCCAATAGTAAAGTAGTGGAAATAGAACCTCGTAAGACTCTAAACATCAATGCCAACCTCACACCAGATCAAGAAATAAAGCTTGTGAATCTGTTACAAAAATATAAGGAAGCATTTGCGTGGGATTACCCTACATGAAGGGGATTGATCCTCAATTATGTACCCACCATATCTATATAGAAAAGGATGTAAGACCTGTTCGTCAGCCACAAAGAAGACTCAACCCCCATCTAAAAGAGATAGTAAAAGCCGAACTTCAGAAACTTTTGGATGTTAATTTTATTTATCCCATCTCTGACAGTAAATGGGTCTCTCCCCTAGTGGTGGTACCCAAGAAAAATGGAAAATGGAGGATTTGCGTGGATTACAGGGAGTTAAATAAGGCCAACACAGAAGGATCAATTTCCCCTCCCATTTATAGATCAAGTATTGGACACTTTGGCAGGAAAGAATTTTTTTTCTTTTCTGGACGGCTTCAGCGGATATAACCAAATCCAAATTGCCCCTGAAGACCAGGATAAAACTACCTTGACTTGTCCTTGGGGAACGTTTTCCTATCGAGTACTACCTTTCAGCCTATGTAATGCCCCTGCTACATTCCAAAGGGCTGTCCTCAGCATCTTTGTAGATTTAATAAACGACGGACTTGAGGTGTACATGGATGACTTTACACCATATGGAGAAGATTTTGATCCAGCTTTGGATACCCTGGAGAAAGTTCTACAATGTTGTATTGCTACCAAAATTTTTCTGAGCCACGAAAAATGTTACATGATGATGACAGAAGGGCTCATTCTAGGGCATTACATTTCAGCAGCTGGCATCTAGGTAGACCCGACCAAAATTCAGATTCTTTTGCTTATCCCTACCCCCACTACTCAAACAGAGGTACGCAGTTTTCTTGGATTTTCTGGATATTACAGACGATTTATAGAACATTATTCACGTGTTGCTGCACCTCTATATGCTCTAACTGGTAATGTTGATTTCTTGTGGACAGAAAAATGTGACCAGGCTTTTAAACAATTGAAAAAGTTGGTATCAACAGCCCCAGTCCTTCAAGGACCAAACTGGAATTTGCCATTCCAAATCTCATCTGATGCCTCAGATACCGCAATTGGTGCAGTCCTGGGGCAAGAAGAGGATAAGAAGCCATATGCTATTTATTATATCGGCAAAAATTTATCCTCTGCCGAACTCAATTATACTGTTACCGAAAAAGAATTCCTAGCTGTAATACATCTTGTTAACAAATTCAGACATTATATTACAGGCTATCCTGTTGTGTTATATACAGACCATTCTGCTATCAAATATTTGGCAAATAAACCTGTTACGAATGCTAGAATAACTAGATGGTTGATCTTATTGCAGGAGTTTGACATCACAATCAAGGATCGACCTGGCAAGGAAAACCCTGTAGCCGATTTTCTCTCACGGATACCAAAACCCATTGAAACAGCAGCGGTAGAAGACCAATTTCCTGATGAACACCTGTTTGCTGTTGCTGTTCGAACACCCTGGTATGCTGATGTTGCCAATTACCTTGCAGTAGGTAAGCTACCAAAACACTTAACCCCTCAGGAATGGAATCAGATTGTTCAGAAGAGCACTTGATTTTTGTGGATTCGAGGCCATTTGTTTCATACAGGGGCAGATATGCAAATCAGGAGGTGTATTCGAGAGGACGAGATCTTCGACATCTTAAAAGCTTGCCATGACGGACCATGCGGGGGACATTTTGCCGAAAAAAGAACAGCACATAAAGTATTACAGACCGGATACTACTGGCCTACAATTTTCAATGCGAAAAAATTTGCACAAGCCTGTGACAGCTGTCAGCGAGCAGGAAAACCTGGCCAAGCCGATGAAATGCCTCTGAGACCACAATTGGTCATTGAGCCATTTAAATGATGGGCTCTTGACTTCATCGGACCCATTAATCCTCCATCAAATCAGAGGACATACATTCTGGTGGCGACTGACTATGTTACTAAATGGGTCGAGGCTGAATCACTGCCTAAGGCTACAGAAGACTCGGTAATACAATTCTTGTTC
>APFE031471866.1:3277-36042 GCA_000404065.3 Pinus taeda
AGGTTAATATATTTATTGGCTCGAAATTAATTATAGAATATCTTATTAATAACTCATAAAACGAATAATAATAGGATCAAACAATACTAATACTATAGGGATGCTAGGATTAAAGGGGAACAAATAAATTCAGTTTAAAACTAAACATATATTAAAACTACCCTCGATCTGAAGGCTAAAAATTAAAAATTAAAATAAATCACGGGAAACAGGACCAACCACCGAAAACAACTCTTAAGGGGAGGGAAACCCTAAAACCTAATGAAAGAGACCGAAGAAGCTAGGAAGACAGGGCTGGGATAATAAATTATTTTCAATAATTTTAAATAGAAATAATTAATAATTGATCAAGCACTTATGTGGAACCATACAATTTCTGTGGTTAACAAGGGAGCTTAATTTCTTACAACCAAGACATTGAACATGATCAAATCATTATTTTTGAAAAATCCCATTAGACTCTATGATTAAATCATTATTTTTGAAAAATCCCATTAGACCTAAGATGAATATTGCGATAATAAAATAAGAACTTGAAAATTGATAGTATCTACATTTTTTAAATTTCAATGGTTGACTAGCTTAAATAGAACAATGTTGCTTTCTTAAAACAATCCACAATCCAATTTTCACCACTTTCTTAATTTCCACTTTCTTAATTTGGTTGCACTGTTGAATTTTTACAAATAATCCTCCAAAGTAAACTAGGTCTTTCAATGAAAAGTTGAATTTGAATGACATATAAAACCTTGCTCTATATATATATATATTTTTCCTTTTAACTTGATACGTATATTTTATTGCTTTCTTGTGCAAGGATTTGATTCATATCAACAAAGTATTCATTAGGTTTCTATCAGTTAAAGTATAATAATATAAAATGGACTATTATGTAATTATAAGATACATTCTTTACTCTATAATCCATTGTCTAATATAGTTATTGATTTTTGGAATTTCTTTTATTAAAATGAATTTTCATTCATATTATATTTAGTTCAAATGCTTGAATATATATTATGTGAGAATCAGTGTCAATATTGAAAGTATCCATATGAATGTATCTCTATGTTAACTTACTAGTTCGGTAGTAAGCATGGTTCTGTTTGCTAAATGAAAGATAACAAATTTATAATGAGATGTATCCTCTAGGTTGGCAGCAAGACATTCTTTCAATTCTTGCAATGAAGATAAGCAAAGAAGGAAAGATAATAAAAACACGCTTATCGAGAACTTTTTTCTATAATGTTTTGAATCAAAGTTTTTTTATTAATTCAAAAGATTACATCTCATTGTAACGTTTTTCAAAAACTTGTTGGCCTCAATATTACTAGATTTATCGTAACGTTTTTCAAAAACTTGTTGGCCTCAATATTACTAGATTTATTGGCCAACAAATGCATACTTAGATACATAGCGAATTTGCAAAATGAAAATAATTTACATACCCTGACAGACAAAAAGTTCCAAAACACCCATAAGACCAAAACACAACCATCATTAAAATTTATCAAGGCAAGATGATCTGGACTTAAGCTAGGGGATTGCATGGGTTTGAATTCACAATGAACATGCCCCTCCATGTGCGCAAACTTAGTTTCGAAGCAGTAAAGCTGCCCCTGGATGCATCGTTGCCCTCTCCATAGGCTGAATAGTTTATCAAGCATCTCCCACACATTTTGTTGAATGTGATTCATGAAGTCTATAGTGTCATTGTGATCATCTTGCCAAGCCTAATTGAGCTGGTCCAAGGACCTACTCAACTGTTGAAAGATGCTCACAGTGTCTTGTGACGAGGAGGCGTTCACCGCTGAGGGAAAAGACTGAGAGAGCGGTAGGTCTATGGTTTCTCCATGACCTTGCTCATGTTGTTACTGTTGCCCTTGAAATCTCTTGGCCTCCATTCCTCAACACACCCAGCCTCACTAAGGATGCATATTTAATGCCCACCTTTGAGCTTCTTGTTCCATAGAGAAAGCATCTTTGTTGCACCAACCAATCTGGGTAAATGGATGGGGATGCCCCTTCTTCATGTTAGGGGCCACAAATAACCACGTCCCCTAATGCAAATGCCTCTTTCTTGGGAGACCCTCTCAAGCCACCACAGAAACCATCCAAACTTGCAAAAAAGCAATAACCACTTCGCTGCTACCTAGCTCGACCCCTGTGGAGGATACACCCACCAACCTCCCCAAGAGGATCGAAGAAAGCTCAAACTAGTGTGTGTAGAAAATTGGGGCTTTTAGTGCCACACTACTAATCAACGAAGCATGCTTCCTCCTTTCCTGAAGACACCTAGCCCATATACAACCGGAATTTAGAACACTCACAACATTTAAATGCCCAAAGTAATGATTCACTGCCTAACAACAAATCTCCAGACGTCCCAACTTCCCCAATGCATATAAAAAAGGTAAGCTAGAATGCCCCTTATTTGACTACCACTTTACCCAAACACACCCAACAAGACTACAAATTATAAGCACAACTAGTGCAAAATGAACGACCAAGCTGAAAGCGTTATACCTAGTATGGATAACCCACAACAATGCCAAGAACAAATCTAGAGAGCCTAGATCAATATTGTAGCCTGACTGCTCATTTAGAAGTCTCCCACCGCACGACTCAAATCAAAATATCAACTTACTCTCGCTTTGGAACTCCTGCTCTCTTTGGTTCTCAAGGCCAATTCCTCTCATGATTCCTCCTTTTGTCCCTGTGTTGAGACATAGAGCCTTCCCCTCGAATTTCTCCTCACTGTTTGGTACTCAAACATGCAAACTACCAAGCATCTTCCATCCCATGTTACTTTGGTACCTCGGCTGCCATTGAATAAACCACCGTCCTCTCCTCTAGTACAAAATACTAATGAATGAAATGACCAATGTTAATGCCATTTCCACCATGCAATGACTTGGGGCTTCGCACGGGCGTGCATTCTGCCCAGATGTCACATAATGACCTATGAGATGTTGAGAGGGATCGTAGGGTGGCGAACACATTCCACAATCCCCAAGGGCCGTTGATCTATCACCCCTATTGGGGTTTGTTGTTGTTGTTGTTCTGTATTATCATTGAAATAATTGAAAGTCAATTGTTTAAGATCTCCCACTTTCTCTGGAATTTCAATCAAATTATATCCTTTTCAATATCAACATGCAAACTTAGCATGAAGTATAATGAGGGATTTTCTCTAATGATGTCACTATGAATACTTATCTCTTTAATACATTTGTATTTGTCTCTACAAAACCCTAGTATATTATATCTACCCGAAAATAGGACTCAACATACTTCTAAATAAAGATTGAAGCTAAAACTCTTCATAAAATACAAGAGTTTCAACTAAACAACAAAATAAGATTAGGGCATAGCTTTAGTAAGAATTAAACACATCCACCAGTGACTTCAATCATTAAATCTTTAAATCTATTGTTGGGAGAAGAACTTGTGAGAAACACATTTTTTGCACATTGGAGAAAATCATAACCATTGAGAAGATTTTCTTTTAAACTCATCGAGAAACTTCTCAATCACATTGGCTACTATAGGAAATGTGTAGGTTGCCTTATGGAAACCTATGAACCATTCTCTTGCAAAATGCACATTAAAAAGTACACACATGTTGCCCTTTTACAGTGTGTCGTCAACTCCCATTTAGCATTTCTAGAAAATTCCACAAATAATTTATTAAGATGAAGTCTTCTACAAGGAATTACAATACACAACTAAAAACACCACATAAGGATTCAACCCTTCTTATCTAGGAGACTTAATCTGTTTACATCTAAGGAAACCAAAACCCAATAGAAAATTTCTGAACGAGTAAAATAACTCTTTCCAAATTAGCATTATTTTTTAAATGGTTATAAAAATTCTGACTTAATCATCAATACCTCAACATGTTCCAAAAAATTATTTGGAAAGCTTATTGGTTAATCTCCCTACCATATCTTAAAGGTCTCTTCTTTCTTTGGAATACTCAACGGCTATAAAAGAATGTATACAAGTTATCAATGATGAAAAAGCCTACACATTTTACCAACATATTGTGCAACTACTAAAGCACTGTGAATTCTCCATTACCAAACAAAACCCAATCATGAAATACACAATCCAAACCAAACTTTCTTCCATTTTACCATGAAAAATTTCAACATTAAATCGACCATCTAGCATTAGAAAGCATAAGGTGCCATCCATTACCACACCCTTTCTCTTTTTTATTGCACTTGTGAAAAAGGCCACATATCTTCTTATACTAAAATTTTAATTATTAATTCATTAATATGTTATGCTTCACCCAACTAGATGTCTTTTCCACGTATAAATTTTAATTCCTGACTAATTTAAATACATATTATTCACCCAACTATAAACTATCTTTCCATTTTTACTCAATTATATTGCTTCTTACGTTTTGGTGTGTGCACCTCTTAACTCAATTTTAAATAATTATACAATTATACCTCTAAAATAGAAGATAAATAATTTCTACTTGTGCATGTCTCTTGGTATTTTATTTCCTATTTGAAATTTGATTAATGAAGTCATTCTATTTTGCCCATAATATCTCCTCTAAAGTGCATATGTTTCTATATAAATGTTAATTTTCATGGTGCATTTTTAAGAGCATTCTAAATGATATGCAAATATATGAGATGTTGTCTAGGAATCTCAATCAATATTGATATAATTGGTACTAAGGGTGAGGTTATGATCATTTAAACTATTTAGAGACATATATGCTTTTATGGTGGGGTAAAATTATTGTAATTTGACACTTATCACTATTAGTTATATTCTATTTATGTATGGTGAGAATCTCATGGTTAGTTATATTTTATTTATGTATGGTGAGAATCTCATGGTTACTAAGGAATGGGTGAATGTATGAAGATAAGTAACATTTTGGGCCAAATGTGGCAATGAAATTTAAAAATTTTACTCTAATTGAATTGAATCCCTTAAAATCCATATAAGCCTTGTGAATTTTGATTCAAAGTAAAAAGAGAAAGTGTGGATAATTATTTTGTTGTCCTAATGATATTTTTGCAAAAAAAATTAGTGTCACATAATCGGTTAATTTTCCATTAAATTAAATGCTTGTCCTTGTAAATTTTTGCATATCTTAAGAGGTATGCATGTGTTCACGTAGCATAACTTGGTCTAAAATGTGTAAATTTTTTTGTTATATATATATGAGCATGATTTACATAGAGATAACTAAGTTATGCATATTAATTTTGTTTTTTATATGTAAAATTTTATTTTTATTATTTTTCGAAGTTGGTGAAGTAATATTTCAATTAAATTTTGCAGACACGTGTTCACATAAGGTTTTTTTCAAATATTTAAATAAATTCAAAAACCAAGAGTACCATTTTGAAGAGGACTCATAAACGAAGATATTGGTATTTTTTGAAATTTTTTCGTTGTGTATATTTTATCTTATTGATTTTTTATTTAGCCCCTTTGAAACTATCCAAAGAAATTTCTAGCATTATGTTTAAAAGAAATTAGGTGAAAAATAACATATGAATTCGGAAATGTCAAACTCATGCCATTGGATAGAGGATTCCTTCATGAATCCAACATGATAAACTACGCCACCTAAGGACAAATTTTGCCAAGGCACAAAATGGTGTTGCACAGAAATCTACAGAAGGGGAGCTAAAACTCCGTTTTTTAGGCCCTCAATAGCTCGATCGAATGTTTGAGATAAAATTTCAAATAGCTTGATTGAGGGTTTAAGAAAACCTCGATCTTAACGTGGCTAATCAAATGCTCGATCTAGCTTTAAGGCTTGATTGAACCATTTTTTTTAATATATTATTTTTTAATTCCATCCCTAGGTTGTATTGGTGGGAAATTTCAAAAACATGGCTTGATCGAGCTCCTAGATAATCTTGGGTTACAAAGGAGCTCAATCGAGGGTTTGTTTTTAAGCCCTCAAACAACTCAATCGAGGGCTCAAATATTGCTCAATCAAGCACTTAAAATGGCTTGATCGAGTGCTTAAAATGAATTGATCGAGTTGTTGTTTTTCACCCAAAACCTGCTATTGCTTGCCAAAAAGTGTAACCCATGCGATCGATCGAGCTCCTAGATAACCTCGAGTTAAACAAGAGCTTGATCGAGGGTTTGCTTTAATGCCCGATCAAGCTATCTTTAAGCCCTTAAACAATTCAATCGAGGGCTCAAATATTGCTTGATCGAGTTGTTGTTTTTCACCCAAAATGCGTCCTCACTTGCCAAAAAGTGTAACCTAGCTTCATGCATAGACCTGACTACATGACCTTATTGCATGTCCCTCATTCACATATCTTGCAACTTGGCCTCACCACTGTCGAGTAGAGGATTGAATAACTCCACACGTTAAAGAAACTTTATTGATGTCAACTATACATAAATACATTCAAACACGACTCTTTCTTTCATCTTCCAAGAGATCCAATGACTTGACATTTGCCTACGACTCTTCATATTTTTCCTAAATTAATATTTAGAGAAATATTTACAACATACCATAACCCCAAGGATTCAACATCTAACATTCCCCCCTCAATTTGAATAGGTGTTTGTATGTCCCAGCGTCTTTTTATACTTTTCTCTTCCAAACACTAGTAAATATGTTTGCATTATGATCACACATAGAACAATGAATTAGTTGAATGGTCTTCATCTCCACATGATGTTGAATCAAATTATACTTTGCGTTGATGTGCTTGGTTTTATCATGAAATTTAGGATTCATGACCAACTTGATTATAGATGTTTTATAACTCAAAAGAAGAGTACCTTCACCTATTTACCTATTTCCTTGCAAATCCTTTAGTATCTTCATTAGCCACACAATCTCCTTTGTTGCCTCTGTAGTGGCCAAATAGTTTGCCTTTATAATGGAAATTGCTAGAACGAATTGTTTGCGTGATCTCCAAGAGATAAATATTGATCCAAAACTCATGACATATCTTGAAGCTATAAAAGTTTGAATATGAACTCCTAACTAGTTTAAAGTCACCCACATTAGAGTATTTGAGCCCAAATTATTGAGAGTACATTTCAAGCACCTTAGAAATCTCTTTGTAGTACACCAATGTTCTTCACAGGGTTTTTACATGAACATGTCAAAAAAATTACAATTGAAAGATTTGGTCTAGTAGTAGTAAGGTAGATAAGACTCTCGACATCTATATTTAGTTGTTCTCTTGATGTAAGCTCCATATTTTTCTCCAATGGAGTAGAGAGAGGATTACATTTAGCCATGCCAAATTTGTGTAATAATCCTCCAATGTACTTATAGAAGATGTATATATGCTTTAGATTTCAGAGTTACTTCAATACTCAAGTAATAGTGAAGATGTCCAATGTATATCATCTAAAAAAGGTTCTTTTATTCTTTCTCTATGGATGCAATATATGCTTTATTGTTCCTTGTTATCATGAGACCATCTACATATGCCACAAGATATAAAATAATTTGGCTAATTTTCTTGACTCATCAAGATTAAAATGCTTGAAATTGATTTTCAAAAGATGATCAATTAGCTTTTCATGCCATGCGCAAGGTGCTTGCTTTAGGCCATACAAATACTTAATGAACTTGCATACATTTTGTTCTTGACCTTTCACAACAAATCCTTTTGGTTGAAAAAAAGTATGCACTCTTTCAAGTCTCCATTCAAGAAGGATGTCTTCACACCCATGCTATGGATCATCCGACTATTCTACGTTTCTAAAGCCGACAATGCATGAATGGCAACCCATTTCGTTGTGGGGGGAAATATCCTCATAGTCTATGCCTTTTTTTTGTGCAAGTCCCCTCGCAACAAGCCTCACTTTATGCTCGTCAAGTGAGCCATTTCATTTGTACATGTTTTTGAAGTGACATCGATAGTCAGTTGGTTTGGTTCCAAATGGAATCCATCGACTTCCATGTCCCATTCTTGGTGAAAGCATCCCTCATACATGGTTTCCTTTCACTCATCATGAGAAGATTATTCTTCAAATAAAGTTGATTCAACGTTAGTAGATAAATTCAATTCATGATCATATGAAACATTTGTATTATTGACATCCCTTGAATTTGAATTATCTACATCACCTTAATCAACTTGTCTTGTAGAATTTTTATTTTTGTCTTTGCAACCTCATTAGAGCCTACACTTTCAATTGCCTTTATGGACCACTTTGGACATTTGGGTGATGCTCCATGTTATTCCATTTATTGATATGGTGTTGCATTTCCATTGAGGTTCATCATTTCAATCCTCTTGATCACATCATTCAATTGAAATTATTGTTTTGAAGAAGGTGCTGGATCTTCTATGTGAGGGGTAGAAGACACTTCAAAAGGAGATTCCAAAGATTGATCCATAATAAGGATTCCCTTCTTCTATATGTGGAATCTCATCATCAAAGTTATGATGTGTCTTTACATGTGTGAATCTATTCAGATGATCACACTACCACTCAACAATCTTGTCATTCTTGGTAAATTCATGAAAAATGACATCTCTAGAAAGAATGAACTTTTTGTTTACCTCATTGTGAAGATGATATTCCTTGGTGGTATTTGAAGACCTCAAGAAGATGCACTTTTGAATCTGTGCACATAGTTTGGTTTTTTGCTTCTTAATAATTAAGGAATAATAGCTGGAGCAAAAAAATCCAAAATGCCTCACCAAAGAAATGTGGCCAACCACATTTCATATGGAATCTTGTGGCCAAGAGCATGACATGGAATCTTGTTTTCACATATGCTACATATAGAACTGCATCATCCCAAAATATCAACTTCACATTCTTGAAAAATAACATTATATGTACCATGTTTAATAATATCCTATGCATTCTTTCTGCCACACCATTCTACTAAGGATTGTATGATAGTGATTTGACACTTAATCCATGTTGGTGAAGATAGATTTCAAACTTATTAATTAGAAGTATTCCTCTGCATTATCAATATGAAGAGTGCCAATATGAGATTGAGTCTTATTTTTAATCCATTGATAAAAATTTCTAAACATTTCAAATGTTTGAGATTTCTGTTTCAATAGATAAACCCAATAAATTCTGGTGTAGTCATCAATATAGTCATGATATTTATTGCCAAAGTAAGATGGAATAGGTAGGGGGAATGCTCTTGATGTGGAATCATGAAAAGACTGTTTGTTGTGTTTACCAAGGATACATGCCTCATATTGCTTCAAGTTCCTTAGAATGGTAGACAAACCAGAGACACCATTTTTCTTCGACACATGAAGGGTATCATAATTGATGTGCCCAAATATAGCATGCCTCAAGGGGCTAGAAGACAAATTAGTTTCATCATGGTGAGAAAGGAATGTAGAATTTTGTGCCCATTTCAACTTCAACAATTATCATCCTACCATCTTGTCATGATGACCATGTTGTTGAAAGACCTCTTATTTCAATTTTTCCATCACACATGTGAACGGAATTGTTGAATGCATGCAAGAGCCTAAAATTATTTTGCAACCCATGAATATAGAGAACATTATGCAAAATAAAACACGAGAATCTGGACAATTTGAGCCCAATGGTGCCAATTCTCATAGGTTTGAGACTAGATCCATCTGCAAATCTTATTGCACCATTTATATCTTCATTCAATTCTTTAAAAAAGTCTCTTTGAAAATTATTGTGACATATCAACCAAGTATCTTTCCAGGAACTAAATGAAGTTTTGAACACTTTTTATTTTGTGCATGAATAATAACAAGTAAGCAATTCACTAACTTTATAGTTTCTTTCTTTCATTAGAGGAATTTTGAGGTAAAAAATGAGACTCCTAAGGAAATTATAAAATAATAGTGGAAATAATAAAATAAGATTAGATTACATCATCAAATTTTAAAGGGGAAAAATTTATTTTTTCAACTCGTATTTTCAACTTATCTCCCTTTGGGTTTACTCAAATTTCGAGAAGGAACACTCATTGGATGTAGAATTTGATTCCTCGTCCAAGGAGTATCCATGTTGCATATTTTCAATAGGCCTTGCTACACGAAAAATGAGAAATACATGAAAAACGTGATTGTAATAACAATTTTTCATGTATTTCTCATTTTTGGTGTAGCAGGGTCCATCGAAAGTATGCAACATGGTACTCCTTGGATGAGGAATTAAATTTTGCATCCAACGAGTATTCCCACTCTAAATTTGAGTAAAGCCTTAGGGAGTTAAGTTGAAAATACAAGTTGAAAATGTAGTTTTATTATTTTTTAATCTTTTTACTTTTTTACTCCAAAAATGGTGAATCATCCCCATGATTGACATCATCATCTTGAATGCTATTGGTTCTTATAAAGTGCTATTGGTTGTACATTTTTCTTAAGAGGCCCATTTTAGACCTCAAAATTTCTCTTATGTTTGTTCTTACTTGTCTTTGATCTTTTCCTATGTTATCCGACAAGTCTTTACGTCATATCCATTCTTACCAAATTACAATAAAGATTATGATTGTACCTACCTATCTTTAAAATTATTTTTTTCCATATCCAAACTGTCCATGAAAAAAGATTGTCCAAATTTTAATTACCAAATGTTAAAATCTAGAAAATGTCAAACAATGACGCAAAAGAAACCAATTTCAAAGTAACAAGAGAAACATCATCCTTTTGCTCCCATACACAGGCCAGGCCAAAGATAACCACAATAACTTCATATTGTTTCTCACCAATTTCTTGAGTTTCTATTTCCCTAAAATGATTTTTGTTTTTTGATTAACTCATGAACCCTTTTCTTCAAAGCTTTGTGAATACAAGGAAGATGTTGTTCCAAGTCCTTCCAATGTATGGTGCAACTTTATATACCATCTTTGTGTGCATCAAACTCCTTAATGACTTTCAGAATTGTTCTTTCTTTGAAACAATAGATTCAATTGTTGTAGCAATACGTTCTATGCATGCCATTTTTTGAAAACTATGGATTTAATTGTTGTAGCCAAAATTCCTATGTCTGCCATACTTGATATTGAATGAAAACTAAGCAGAAGAGTCTTTAGCACATTAATATTGCAAACCTAGAAATGAAATTTGTAGATACAAAACTACTATTTGGATGTGCAAATTTGAGCCAGTCAAAATCCTGAGGCGAAATTTCACCCTCATTACCAAGAATCGAACCTTGACATCGAGGTCCATTATGTCAAAGGGATCCAAAAGAGCAACGCTCACAAGCGTGCTAAAGCCGCCACGATCTCTTTTACTATTTCATGGCAAAGAAGCAATAGAGATAGGTTTAGGGTTAGCAGACAGAGTCACTCCATGACACGCTCAATCAATGACAAAACAAAATGCCTCGATAGAGAAATAATGACCAACAATTCGATTAGATTAGGCTTAGGTTTTGAATCGAGCACGAAGGAGATCACTGAATTCTGGGTGTTGATAAACTTTGTGAAAGCTACTGTTGGTGGGGCCTTTCGACAACCCCTTCAAGGAATAGTAGAACACCTCAATGATTTTGGTGGTGCACCTCCATAATCAAATGAAAGAAATGGGCTTGGCTCCATCGCAGTTGTCATGCAAGATGACCTTTCCAAGGAGGTGTAGGTGATCATGGAGTTATAAAACAAATACCAAATTTGTGAAGAGGCCCACGCGATTATGAAATTATTGCACTTTAGAGGCATCCTCTAGCTAGGTATGGTAGATATGTTGTAATGTAATGTTTAACATTTTGATTAAGTCCAATTATATATATATATATTATATATATATATATTTATATTATATATATTATAGTAAGCTTGTAGAGACTACATTTCTCATCATGTCCAACTTCTCACCCGGGGCACATCAACAGATTTGAACCAAGACTTCCTGTTCGGTGAGACTTCATTTCCACAATTATTACCAATTAAACTATCCAAGCAAACAATCCAATTACATAAAAAATAAAATTAAAATAAAATTAAATAAAAATAAATAATGTATTGTGATACAAATTATTTTAACTTAGTGAAACTAAAATAAAAAAAAATAACAAAATAAAATAACCTTTAAAATAAATAAATATTTATCAATTTAATAAAATCATAAATAAAACAACCAATAATTAATAATTTATATATAATCCTAACATGTTTATTATGAAAATGTAAACAAACAATGACATATAGTATCACTTCAAAGCTATTAGTTCATGTTAACCAAACCAACATCAGTTTTTTAAGGTTTTTAAAAATAAATAAATTGAATAGAAATTTCAAAATTTAGATTTACATTGCTAAAGGAAAAAGTGGTAATAGTAAGCTCATTTGAATGTTTAATTTTAAAATTTAAAATTTTAATTTTTTAATACAAAGTTCGTGAATTTATTAAACAAATATGTACTTCTGTTCACTAAAGCAACTCATAAATTTTCAATACAAAGTCCGTGAAATTATCAAACGACCTTGTACCATTTTCGACAATTCCACTTTATTTCCTTTCAAATAATTTGACGATTAAATAAAAAGGACAGTATTAGCCGAGAGTATTAGCTTGTTAGTAACATTTTAAATATGGATTTAACACGGATAAAGAGATTTAATTTTCATATGTATATTTTTTTTGAATTTATATTATTTAAATATTTTGTATAATTTATTATTTTTTTAGTTTAAAGAAATAAAATTTCAATTTTGATAACGAATCGATAAGATTACACATCATATTAAATAGTAGAATGAACTTTTTCGCTCAATAAACTTATTATAAATATCTTAATATTTTTTAAAATAATTTAAAAACACAATATAAACTTCGTACTCCTTTGCCTTCTCTGCCTCTCAGCTATATATAGCTTTGAAAATTAAAAAAACAATTATTTTTAACTACAAGACTAAATAATGCATTGGTCTCGTGTGGTGGATTTTTCTATTCTAAGTCGATTTTAACCCAAAACCCGAAATAGGAAAAAATCTTAATTCTAAATATTATTGAGTTGTCACACTTTTAACTTAAAAGGTTGTAAATAAAAATTTACGACCAAATGGATTTTAGTTAGGCTCAATACTTTCATTCCACGATCTATTCTTTATAGAGTTGTATTCCCAATAAACATTAAACATTAATACTGTAATTATAAAAATTAAAAAAATTAATATTTATAAAAAAAAATGATAGCTTTGTAATAAAATATTAGTTTTGAGTATGTTTTAAAATTGTTTTTAGTTAGCTAACGGCTTGTTTTATTGAGATTTAAGGAAACATTTGCCCCTTACACACCAACAAGTAATTTATATGGTTTAGTTTTCCTTAAATAACAGTGATGAATGATCTACATTGCTATCCAATTTAGTTATTTCAGGATGTTTCTTTATAGAGTTGTATTCCCAATAAACACTAAACATTAGTATTGTCATCATAAAAATTAAAAAGAAATTAACAATTATAAAAATTGAAAAAAGTGATAGTTTGTAATAAAATATTGGTTTTGAGTATGTTTTAAAATTGTTTTTGGTTGGCTAATGGCTTGTCTTATTGAGATTTAAGAAAACATCGGCCTCTTACATACCAACAAGTAATTTATATGGTTTAGTTTTCCTTAAATAACGATGATGAATGACCTACATTGCTTCCCGATTTAGTGATGAGTAGTAGATAACAATCAATCATTATTGTCCTCTTTGTTGATTTCACAACTAAATAAAAAAAATAAAAAATATAGCTCAAAATTTATCTCACAGAGGTCTTAGGTTGAAATTACATTAAATATTCAATGTTCATAGCTAAAATAAAAAAATAAAAAATATAGTTCAAAATTTTTAATCTTAGGGATATGAGATCCTCGAATAGGAATTAGTTGAGTGAATTATGGAGAAAATCATGGATTTAGTATAGCCCATAATTATGTAAGTAATCTATAAATATAAGCTTGCGAGGAGAGTAAAAAAACATAGTTTTTAGAAGATTAGAGAGAGTTAGAAAAGCTAAGTAGTGGAGTGAATAGATCAGAGCACGAGATGTTCTGTATATATATGTAAATCCTATTATGAATGAAGAAAGGAGTTTGTGTGTTAAAACATGTTTCTGTGTGATTTTATTATGTGATTTGATTCTTTAAATCGTAGGCTGAACCTCTCTGTATCTTGTGAATATTGTGCCTGGATGTATTCAGAATCCCGGAGAATATAGTTTAGAACCAGCCTAAACTTGGCGAAAGTGTTAAGTTAGGCGGAAGGAAGAAACCCCGACAAAATTTGTGTTAAACTCAGGAGGAAACCAGAACCATCTGATCGATTAGTTTCGTTAGATCTAACGGTCATCACATACCAACAAGCGTGGTGTTAATCAAAATAGAAGGACAATATTTGTGGATGGTAAGCGGTTTCTAGCGTGGCTTCAAAATCGTAAGTGATATTTAAGAAACTGAGTTAATAGCTTAGTTAATCTGGATCGTCCGTTTGAAAGGATCAAATCCGACGGTAGTCGCGCCAAAAAATGCACAGAGTTTAACATAAATTTCGGACTCGATGAGTTATCAAATGTGGTTTAATCGAGTTGGAGTCCGGGTCGATCACAACCGTTTGTTGTGAAGGGATGCGATCCAACGGTGATCTCATGGTAAAGATGCATGCAGATTAATTTCAATTCAGGACTCGAGAAGGTTATAAGCTGCGGTTTTATTTCCCTTCGGTTTCGTGGGAAATTTAGGTTTTTGCCATATTCTGTGTAAATCAACCAGTTCCGATATTTTAGCAGAATAACGAAATTGAAGGTTTGAATGGGGTTTTCTTAATTGTTTTGAGTTCCATGAGAGAGACACGGGGTCGGATAATTTAATTAAACAGGGTTTAATTAATTTAATTACGAATTTATGTGTCATCTCAGTTTCACCCCATCATTAGTGGTATCAGAGCAGAGGAATATTCTGCGTGAAGTATGATAATATTGCAAAATTGTCAATGCTAGTCTTTATAATTTTTGTGCATAGTAACAATAGAGAAAGGTGAGAAGATTTGTAGCAGCCTAGAGCAAGGAGAGATCAATTAGTTCCAGATGAAAGAACTAGAGAGATGCCAAAAGACTGAACTTAGAGAAGGAAAACTTAGTGAGGTATCATGTACCAGGGAGACTTGTTACTATAGAGGCTAATTGCAGCTCACAAGTTGAAGCTATTAGAAAGAGAAGAAAGAATATGACAAGGAAAATTAGAGGTGCAACAGAAGCAAAGGAAAAAACAGAGGAGTCAGTTTTAGAATTTGATTGAGGTAAATATTTTCTTTTATTGAATTGAGTTTGAAGAATTAGTGAAAATGAACTTGGAGAAACTTAGGAAAGGTTCAAATAAATGTCAGATGAGTGATGAAGAGCGTAGGAAAAGTATCGCAGTGATGAGAGCAGAGTTGAATATACTACAAGAATGGTTTCAAGAGAAAGAGAATGAGGATCGAAGACATGGATGGAGAATAAGGAAACGGGTCAAGTGGAATCTATTGCAACAATGATGGAATGCTATGTTGATGAACAAACTTGAACAAATACATATTTCTTTGTTGGAGAAGGAGAGACTCATAGGAATTGAGTCACAGAAAAGAGGATTTGTTGAAAACCAAAAATTCCATGGTGGGCATTTAGTGCTTGAAGCATCAAAAGAGACCAAAAGGTATGATATTTTTAAAACTGATAGTTTGTCTGTGAATGTAGGTATGGAATTTGTTGCTATAGAGACAACTAATGACCATTGTTCTGATCAAGAAGTCTATTGTGAACCTGAAGGAAATTGGGATGATTGTTCTTCATTCCATGAAGTTGAGTTTGCAACTCAACTAGAGAAAGAAGCAACAGACAAAGAGACAGAGGCCAAAGAAGATAAGACCAGAGAAACTGTAACAAAAGGAGTAAAGGACACCATAGAGAACATCAACTGTGTTGATGTGATTAACAAGAAGGAATTATTCCTAAATCATGGTGGAGAAAATTGTTTTATGGATATACAAAATTTGGTTGACTGTTTGAGTGATGATGCTGATGAACTTCCAGATTTAGTTCTTACTACTCTCAGCACGATAGAATTACTTGGAAAAGCTACAGATGCAGGGGGTGAACCTGTTCGAGACTCGTTCAAAATTTGGAAACCAGGAGAATGGCTATTCAAGTTTCCACATGCAGTACACAAGTCTATATTTCCAGAACAGAGGATCATGTTTAATAATTCTTTGAAATACAAAATTCATCATGAAGTTAATGCCAGACTACATGATCCAGTTATTCCTTTGAAGGACTATCTACAAAAAAGAGTTTGGAATCCTGGAGGTAGCAAGTCATTCAGAGTTGTAGCTGTCACATAACTACGGAAAAGTGACAGACCTCATAGACAGGAGTCTATGAATTTTTTCTACATTGTGAGTCTAATGCAGGAGCATCCTGCTCAGAATATTTATTGCTCATTTGGTTGATTTAGGGGGTGATGTTTTTAATTATTTTTATGAATTTTGTATAAATTGAGTAGAAATCTATGTGTGAGGCTTTCAGTTGTGAAATATTCTCAACTATGTGAGAATATCATGGATAATTAATATGTGTAGATCTCGTAGGGATCTTAGGGATACGAGATCCTCGAATAGGAATTAGTTGAGTGAATTATAAAGAAAATCATGGATTTAGTATAACCCATAATTATGTAATTAATCTATAAATGTAAGCCTGCGAGGAGAGTGAAAAAACATAGTTTTTAGAAGATTAGAGAGAGTTAGAAAATCTAAGTAGTGGAGTGAATAGATCAGAGCACGAGATGTTCTGTACATATATATAAATCCTGTTATGAATGAATAAAGGAGTTTGTGTGTTAAAACGTGTTTCTGTGTGATTTTATTATGTGAGTTGATTCTTTAAATCGTAGGCTAAACCTCTTTGTATCTCGTGAATATTGTACCTGGATGTATTCGTAATCTGGGAGAATATAGTTTAGAACCAGTCTAAACTTGGCGGAAGTGTTAAGTTAGGTGGAACAAATAAACCATGACAAAATTTGTGTTAAACTCAGGAGGAAACCAGAACCGTCTGATCGATTAGTTCCGTTAGATCTAACGATCATTGCGTACCAACAAGCGTGACATTAATCAGAATAGAAGGGCGGTATTTGTGGATGGTAAGCGGTTTCTCGCGCGACTTCAAAACTGTAAGCAATATTTAAGAATCGGACGCGATCTTTTATATAACTGAGTTAATAGCTTTGTTAATCTGGATCGACTGTTTGAAAGGATCAGATCCGACGGTAATCGCGCAGAAAAATGCACAGAGTTTAATATAAATTTCGGACCCGATGAGTTATCAATTGTGGTTTAATCCAGTTGGAGTTTGGGTCGATCACAACCGTTTGTTGTGAAGGGACACGATCTGATGGTGATCGCGTGGTAAAGATGTGCGCAAATTAATTTCAATTCCGGACTCGAGAAGGTTATAAGCTGTGGTTTTATTTCCCTTCGATTCCATGGGAAATTTGGGTTTTTTCCATATTCCGCGTAAATCAACCAGTTCCGATATTTTAGCAGAATAACGAAATTGATGGTTTGAATGGGGTTTTCTTAATTGTTTTGAGTTCTGCTAAAGAGACGCGGGGTCTGATAATTTAATTAAACAAGGTTTAATTAATTTAATTCCGAATTTATGTGTTAGCTCAGTTTCACCCCATTAGTTTATATGTGTAATTTAATTGGAAGTAGGTTAATTTATATTTTCTTTTTTTTTTTTTCACATAAATGTTGTATGGTAATTTAAATTTTGTAGCAGAAATTATAAAATATATAGTGGATATGAGTAAGTGTTTATGTTGGACACCTAATCCTCTAAGTGTTGGTGTGGAATCTTAACAGCCAAAGAAGTCCAAGAGACCACTTGGAATATGAATCCAAGGGTCACACCATGTACTATAAATGTATATAATTTGTTAATAATAAATGTACTTCCTGTTTATCTTTCATATTCTGTTGTTTCCATGTGTGTGTTTAATATGGTATCAGAGCGTGCGATCTCCTGTCCTGCTCAAGTATGAGCCACTTGTTTATGTGAGCTTTTTCTGTGGCTTTTATGTGCATGTCAATCTTGTACCTCTAACCATAATCCTAAAATAGTAAAAAATTGGTGTCCTAGGTCTGCAAATTCAAATGTTTTATATCAGCTTGCGTTACCAGTATTCTCCTATTTCATTGTTGCGCAGAGAAATGCTCCTTCACTCAGTGTTATTTGTGGCCATTTCTGTTCTGCCATCCTGAATCTGCTTAGTCGTTTCACTTTTCCATTTCTCTGTAATAATTCTGGTCAACTTGTCAACGCTCATTGGGTCAGCTTGTCAGTGTTATTTGCTCCGACACCACAGGCACTAACTGTTGGTAAGTTTGCACGCTGAGCATTTACCAAGGAAAATGTATTGTGCAGAAGGGGATTTCCGTGGCTTTGGTTCAATGGATTACAACTCAAAATCAATGACCCAGAACTAGAGCTTCTGTTAGGTGAACTAAGAAAATGACCGATTTCATGCTACTGCAATCTTTGAGAGGTAACATAATTCATATCAGGTAAGTGTGCATTTGATATTGTTTCTCCAATATTTCCTTGAGCTTGCACTCTTGTTTCAGTCACAACTCCACCTAAAGCAATCGACCCTAGACATCCCAAGGGTTGAATGTTTCTACTTGATATGTCAGGGACGACAAGATTGTGAGGCGAGGAAATTCCTTGTGCTGATTGTCCAAGTTGAGTATTTTGTAACATCATGCAATGATTAAACCTTCGAGCTAAACCCAAAGACCGGGCATCACTTTGTGTGTTGCTGTGTAAGGAAAGCATTCCACCAGCTCTTGAGACCAGACTATAGTGCAACTACAACATTTTCCAGGCTTCTGGAAAGTACGCTTGCATTCCCAAAGCCATTATAAGAAGAGGAACTATTATTGAATGCTTTTGTCAAGGCCAACGTTTCCAGTCCCAGGAAAACGTTTGTTGAAAGACCAAAGAATACAACATAGGATGTATTTTAATACAAAACAAACGACTTACTCGAGTTGGTGCTACATTTTGTCGAGAAATGCATGGATTCCACCCACTAATTTAAGCTCAGTGAACAATTTGAAGAGGCCAACTTTTCAATCAAGCCTGTCAGCTCTTTTCGTTCTTTAACAGCTTCCTCGAGGGCCTCAGTGATGCTTTCGAGCATCAATAACTGGAATAGATTGAACGGTTAAGTCTTTAGTGGAATGGATTTTGGTTTCTACACTAAGGGTAGTAGATAATGCTGAACCAACAGATGATCTCCGAGAGAACTGATTCAAAGTAGGTTTGGATGACGCTTTCACATCTTTACTGGAACCTTTTTCTTCGTTACTTGATGTAAAAGCAGAAGTCAAGGCAGCCAGTGCAGAAGATTTTCGAGTTAAGCCAACTTTTCGAAGACCATTCAAACTCTCAGGTGCCTGTTTTGTATTTTCACTGGATGCAACATTAATGTTGTGTACTCGGCCTTTTAATTTCTCAACAGCTAGAATAGGCTTTCTTTGGAGAATCACAAGTTTCTTTTCAAATGAATTCCCCTAGACCACGACCTTGGAAGAATCCCATGCAAAATATCTTGTGAAGAAAGACGGTTCATTTCCCTCAGTAACTATGTAAAGCAGAGTATCTAGAGACAACCCTTCAAACACCACCGCACGCTCTGTGTATTTCTGTTCAATATCAAAAATTTGTTGCTTCAGTTTAGAATTTGCATGCTGACCAATCCAAATGAAAACCTCACTGTCTGTATCTAGTACCATGATATCCTCTATCAACAGGTCATCTTGAGTAAAGTTGAAGACTTCTGTAGGCTTCAATATTCCTTTTTCAAATGCACAAGCATACAAAATTACCATGCCAAATGAGAAGTGATGTCCCAGTTTGCAACAAGAAGCAACAAGTATAATTCAAAGATGCTGCAATCAGATCAACTTGAATTTCTTTACAGTAATTGGTGCTTGATGGTTGCACACTGGTCAATTGGTGCACATTTATAGAGGATATTGCCGTGTCTTTGTACTGTGAGTGGGTGTTACTTTTCCACATTGGGTCATAGTAGTGATCAGTTTTTAAAAGATGTAATTTTGACAATGGAGAATATGGCTCAAATTACTGAAGTATTAGAATTCTTGAAAACTTTGATGCATTATACTGATCATGATACAGTGAAAATCAACAAGAACACTCTCTGTGATATTAAAACCTATTTGCAGTATACACAAGAAAAGGTAGAATTTTTGGAGCTTGAATCTCAGCTTCAGCAAGAAGAATTAAAACAGAGGAGTCATCATTCTGAAACTGTTTCTGTCAGAACATTGAAACAGACTCCCATAAGCAGCAAGTTGATTCAGATCTAGTGCCCAATGAAGTAGCAGAATTGCATGTAGATGTAGAAATTCAGCCAACACTTCCCAAGCCGGTCATCAGAACTTGGGAAGAGCTTGTCCACAACAAGCACAAAATTGGTCTTGGATATGGAAAGGACGTGTCCTTTCATATTCCAGACTACTCCAAACCAATCCAATTTCAAAGTGCTAAATTTCTTCAGGGCGGTTCATTTTCACCTGCTCCTCATGACAGTTCACCTCCAGTTGTTCCAGATTCTGCCCCTCTTCCACAAAATCAGATTGTGAAATGCCAACACTGTGACCGAGTTGGCCATTTGAAAGATCATTGTTTTGATCTTCATCCATGTAAGCACTGTCATAAAACCAGTCATTCTTCAAACAAATGCTTCAGAAACAAACCTCCTGCAAGAACAAAGATTCATCTTGGATGGATCGCTTCTTGGCAATGGGCATCAACAACCAAGAAGATATTCCAGTCACATGTCAAAACTTGTTCTAGAGTATTGAACAGTCTTGCAGTTGAGTTTTCTCCATCATCTCACCTTGTATCTGACAGGGGGGAAATGATGGTCATCTACAAGCTTCAAAGCGACATCAAGCGAGCCTGAGCCACAACCTACCACTCCAGATTCATAGTTGTAGCCAGAGACAAAGATGCCCCTGAGCATGCCTTCAGTTTGTGACAGCTCTTCAAAGAATTTGGGACACTTCCTCTAGAAGAAGACTTCAGCTTCTTGCTAGTTTTGGAAGAGTTCCAAGAATTGCATTAAGCATTCCAGAGTTGTTGGTCATCCTTAAACCATCACAGGTTGAGACCACGCTTTATTGGTTGAAGGTTTCCCTTTTCAAAACATCAGGAGAACTTCCTCTAACAGAAGACTTGAGCTTCATGCCAGACTTGGAAGAGTTCTAGGAACTGCCCTAAGCATTCCAGTGTTGGTGGTCATCCTTAAACCAACATTTCAGAGAGCACATTCAGCCTAGTTCTGCCATGCATTCTTGCACGTTTTGTATTACAACTCTCTTCTTGGACTCATACATAACCCTTCAGATTAAGGGGGGGAATGTTGGACACCTAATCCTCTAAGGGTTGGTGTGGAAGCTTAACAGCCAAAGGAGTCCAAGAGACCACTTGGAATATAAATCTAAGGGTCGCACCATGTACTATAAATGTATATCATTTATTAATAATAAATGTACTCTCCTGTTTATCTTTCATATTCTGTTGCTTCCATGTGTGTGTTTAACAGTTTAAAAAGTAATGGTTGATCAAACCTAATATGATAAGAGCATAAGTATGAAATCTACAAAAGGGGATTTAATAGTCTATCTTAAAAACATGCTATATTAAGTATTGACACCTAAAAAAATTCGAATAAGAGCTTAAGTATGAAATCTACAAAAGGGGAATTAATTGTCTATCTTAAAAACATGCTATATTAAGTGTTGACACCTAACAAAATTTGAAGTACAATCCTCTGTATATTAATTTTTGATATTTCACAACTAATAAAAAATGAAATAAATATATGTAATATATATTGTATATTATTATTATAGGTATGTTGTATATTATTAATGTATACAATTTTGTTAAAGTATAATTTACAAGATTATTAGTTTCAATTGGTAAAAAAAACCTTTTTTTCATTAGTTTTTATATTTTATTTTTCTATTTTTTAAAACTTTTTCTTAGTGTGATTACTTTCTACATTGTAAAATTTAATTTGATATATTATTTGTAGGTTGTTTTAAAATAAGTTAAATTGTTTATGGAGAACATCTTATGGTTAAAAATTATTATCACTAAGTATATTATAATGGTTAGCAATAAAATTATCTAATTTAAAATGTTTTTTCTTTAAAAATTCCAACTAATTATTAATTAACTCGTTTCATTTATTGATTACATGATAAAATCATAATATTATAGTTGATTTGTGTTATAAATTCATTTATAATATGTAAAATCATTATATAATATGCAACATATTGTTATTTTTACTTCTTGGAAAATGTGGAACCAACAATTATATGTTTCATCAACTTTAGATGCAAAATGGGATGCATATATTGATGCATCCTATGGAGTTGTTTATTCTGTCGTGAAGACTTGAAATTTTTTCATGGAAAATTACATTGGAAGACAATGCTAATCACGATTTTATAACTTTACATTTTGGGAGACAATGCTAATCGTGATGTTGTAGCCCTACATTGTAGTTGTGGCAGTCCTTTGACTCCACATGTTTTGGTGTCATGGATTAAGGATAAATCTTGAAGCCTTTTTAAGAGCTAGCTAGGTTCTTTCACATCTCATATCTAGTTGACTTCTTCTGCCCAACTATACCTTTGAGGGATATGAATAACATCTACTAATGAGGTTAAAAGGTGAGATTGTAGCTACGCAATGATCACCAAGGAATGTCAAGGGATGTTGAAGGTTCTCTAGGATTAGCCCTCTTTGGCAGGGGGAATTTTCATCTTCTAAATGGGTTATTATTGTGGATTTGGGGGTGGCCTCTACTCTTTGTTATTCTTATAAAGGGTATACTTTTCATGTAAATGTTGTTTCTATGAAGTGCTCGATTCACCTTTTAGGCCTTTTGTTCTCCTTCTTATGTATACAACTCTTCTTATTTGGAAAACTACCCTATTCACACACATTAAAGCCTCCTCAACTACTCTCATTACTAGGCTAACACCTTCACCCTTAAAGTATTAATTAATAAGTCACATGAGGTAGAAGGTCTTCAATCATATGTTGAGCAATTAATATGTTTGGCATTTATACCAAGATTAATGACAATATAACATACTCATTTATTACCACTAACCAATCAACTAACAAAGTCAACAAATGTCTCTCATTCCTTAAATATTTTAAATGCATACAATATAATTTTCCATAACACTAATAAATCAATTAAGTAATTAATAATCCTAGGTAGCAACTAATTCATTAATCAATATTCTTAATAATATATATTTGTTAGGTATACATAATTAACATACACATACCTCAGGCATATACTAATTGTTGAAGAATGTAACTAGTGTCGGTCTTCATAATTAAATTTGAGTCATGAAGTAATGTACTTGTCAAAAGAAAGAAAAGAAAAAATTATTATTAAAGAAATTGACTTATTAAAGCGTGGGTTTCATGCTTGGGTCAATTGTTTTTAGGTCAGAGCCTCCATTGAAGGCTTCTATGGTTTATGTCAAGTGTCCTTGTTCATGTCATGATGTAAAAGACCCTTCCTGGGCTGTACTTGTCAAAGAAGAAATTTATTTTATTGTTAAATAGGTCAATTAGGCCTCCTCCACCAAGTCGGCCTAACTAAGGGACAAAAACATCTATATAAAGGAAAGTCAAAATTTTAGAAGTACAAGAAAGTCGAATTTCAGAAGTGTAGGCAAACCGACAAGTGCAGGCAGGCTGAGAAGTGTAGGCAAACCGAAAAGTGCAGGTAGGCCAAGAAGTGCAGGCAGGTCCGAAATTCGGAAGAAGATGGGGCCAAAATTTCTAGGTTGTTGGTGGGCTATAACTGTTGAACAAAAGGAGAATATTGAAAGTTTCTATATCACATTGGAAGCTTGACTTGGTGGAGGAGGAAGGTCTTTGGGTCTAGGGTCCTGGTCTATCTATTTTTGAATCTGCTGAAGGAAGAGTTTCTGACAGGGTTTTCCCCTATATAAGGGTTTTAGACTTGGTTGAGTGCCTACATCTGGTGTCCATGATATTCATGTTTTTTCTTTGATGGTTGCTTGATGAGAAGAAGCTAATACAAACATAATAATATCACAAGTAATTATCAACATAAGAAAATCTTTCTGCCTTTCCGTTTTTCTAACATGGCATCAGAGCTAAGGTGAAAGAAGGAATAAAAATGCAATTTGGAGATTTATTGAAAGGAGAATAATGAGTTTCAGGGTTAGGTCACAAGGAATCGAATAAGGAGTTTCAAGGTTAGATCACAAGGAATAAAAAATATCAATATGACGAACTCAATGAAGGCATAAAATAAACTAGAAGGAACCTCCAACTAAAGGGCATAGAAAAATAGGATAGATCTTATCCTCAAAAAACACAAAGTATTGAATCTTGTTCAAGGGAAAGTCAAGAAACCAACATATGAAGAAGAGAAAGATAAGTTTAGAGAATTTAAAATTGTAGCCATGAACCTAATATTGTATGGAGTACAATACAACTTAATTCCATACATTTCCAACATAGATTTTGCTCAAGAAATGTATGAGGCTCTCTCCAAATTATTCACAATAAAAAACATTGGTCAAATAACAAGCTTCAAGAATGAACTAAGAATTGTTAAGATGATGAATAATGATACCGTTTCACCATATTTTGTATGAATCTCCATAATAAGAGATGAACTCCAAGCAATAGGTGAAATCATATCGAGGAAAGAGCTCGTACTTACTGCTCTTCTAGAAGTACCAAAATATTGGAGTGCCTTTGCATCCAAAATTAATAGTTGGAAGGATACTCCAACATTTGAATAAATGTGGAATGCATGCAGTCAAGAAGAAGCCCAGATATCATTAGTAAACAAAAATAAGGAAGATGAAGAAGAAAATACCTCTAATGCCTATTCTGCTCATCACAAGAAACATGGAACCTTAAAGAAGTTCAGAGGACCAAAGAAGTAACTTGACCTATCCAAAATTGAATGTTACAACTGTCATAAGATGGATCGTTACAAGAATCAATGTCCTGAGAATCCAAGGAATAAGAAGAGAGATAGGGATCAAGCAAATATTACCGATGAAGCTCCACCTAAGAAGAACAAATCCGAGGAATCATAAGTCAAGGAATTATACTATTAAGTCCTCTCCTGCATATCCTTCTTAGTCTTGTATTGATTTCCTTTATGCTTTGATTTCTGGAGTTTGTAGGTCTAACATGTCTAGTTAGAACATTTTTGAATTATTTTGACAGGTTGTAGGTATCCCTCAAAAGGATCGGGGTTAAGAGGGAGCCTACACCATTTTACAAAAATATAAGTATATTGTTCTTTGTTTCACCTTTCGTGTTTGGTTTCCTCCTCACTTCAAGACTTGTTTGTATTGTATGATAATAAACTTTCTCTTTATATTTTCCTTAGTTAGGAAAGCTTGGTGAATGCTCAAGGGTTATGGAGGAGACTTCAAAAGATAGACTTGAATCATGTAAGTCATTATGCCCTTTAAGAATCGATGCCCTACAAGGTCTGTTAAGGAAAACCTCAAGGTATGTCTTAGGCTATAAGATTTGTTATAAAGTTCTCTTCATGTAAAAGGTACAATCATTCTTCTTTCGAAATTTGCTCTACATTACTGACATATTTATGTCTAGGGTTTTAAATCTCAAAGATTCTTATTAGGGTGCTAATCATTAGATTGAACCTACCCTCATCATATTAGTATTTTATCATTCTTGTGTAACCCTAACCTTTAGGGTTCACTATAAAATCCTAGCCTCTTGTTGCTAAGGATATGTGAATATTGATTATGAAACCCTAGTCTACTTAGGGTTATTGATGAAATCTAGAAATCCTATTCTTTTGATGTTTAGGGTTTTGATATTGTTATGATAGAAACCATAGTTCTTTAGGGTTTGTTGTTAATGTCTAAGTTATGTATTGAATCCATAGATCTTTAAGGTTTGGTGAATAAGGGTTCATGAGACAAACCACTGCAATACATATTGTAAGATCCTAGGAATGAAATCCTAGGTGTATATTCATCCGATCGAAACCCTAGTCTCAAGAAAAATTATTGTATATCTAAATTTGATGTATTAATGTTTGTGTCCTGAGTCTACCTAGTACGTATGAATATTGATAGAAAATGCTAGTACATTATAATGAAATCCTAGATATTATATGCGAGTATGCTGACCTAATTGTTGATACTCATGTTTTAGTTTGTAAAATCTATGGTATGTAACAAAAGCCTAGTAGAGATTGATATTCTAAGATATGATGATATTGTTTTCATATGATTTAGCTTTGATGATAAAATCTAGGGTTTGCAACAAATCCTAGTAGAAGTTTGACATTTAAAAGCATATTGTTGAAACCTTAGATGTATAATAGGATTGCTATTTGATTGAATTGCTTATATCTTAGGCTTTATGTCTCAAATATGGATTCTAGGGTTTATGACAAAACCCTAGCCAGAAGTTGAAGTCTAGAATATAAAATATATGACCCTTGCTGATTATGAACCTAACTAGGTTTAGGTGTTTGATGTCTAAAGCCTAAATGCTTCCATTTTAGCAACGTGCTTTTGATATATTTAACTTCATGCTTCTGTATGCTTGTACCTGCTATTAAAGTTCTGCAGGAACATAATCTTCAAGATAATGAAGATGTTTTATGAATGATGATGATCAAGATGACCTTGATGTTGTAAGAAGGAATGAAGTCATGAAAGGTTTTCTGATGTTATAGAAGAAGGAGGTGGTTGATCTCCCTAAGTATCATAGATGAATATTCATGAAGTTGCAAACAAAAGATTTGAGAATATCTGAGGATGAATTTGGTGATGCTGAAGAAATGAAAGAAGAAGAAAACTTCCGACAAGTTGTAATTGCATAACTTGATAATGATATAAACAGCATCCGAATGAATGAGGACCCTGAAGGTGTGCGTTTACTTATATTTGAAAGTTCATTACTGATCGGGGTTTGTGTTTGTATAGGTAAATCTCTCCATAAAAAGGTTGAACATTCTGGAAGCATGCTTGGACAAATGGATATATCTGAGTTAGTTATTAGGGAGAGATGAAGCATCTAAGGGAAATATGCTTGGGAGGACATCTGGTTGGCCTATGTCTTGATGTCTAGATATGGAAGAGGGAGGGTAATGTTGGTCATGGAGCTACGACCTTGGATACACACCTAGATCCTCTCATTGGTGGTAGATCTTAAAATCCTGATGGTACCTAGAGTTGGCTAAAGGTTGAGTCCCCTTAGTCCCACCCAGATAGATTACCCTAGTCAGATATCTAGTCTGCAACATTGAGTGTGCTAGAACTCTTCGTAGTACATTTTGAGATCTTCCATGTACCTCTATATACATGTAATTATGAATACCTCCCTAGTTAAGAGGGAGTGTTGAAGAATGTAACCAGTGTCAGTCTTCATAATCATATTTGATTTATGATGTAATGCATTTGTCAAAAGAAAGAAAAAGGAATTTATTATTAAATAAATTGACTTATTAAAGCATGGGTTTCATGCTTGGGTTGATTGTTTTTAGGCCAAAGCCTCCATTGAAGGCTTATAGGGTTTATGTCAAGTGTTCTTATTCATGTCATAATGTAAAATACCCTTCTTGGGATCTACTTGTCAAAGAAGAAATTTATTTTATTTTAAAATAGGTCAATTAGGCCTCCTCCACCAAGTCAGCCTAACTAAGGGACATAAACACCTATATAAAGGCAAGTTGAAATTTCAGAAGTACAAGAAAGTCGAATTTAAGAAGTGCAGGTAGATTGAAAAGTACAGGTAGGCCGAAAATTTCAGAGGTGCAGGCAAGTCCAAAATTTCAAAGAAGCTGGGGCTGAAATTTTTGGGTTGTTGTTGGGCTATAACTGCTAACAAAAGGATAATATTGAAAGTTGTTGTATCACATTTGAAGCTTGACTTAGTGGAGGAGGAAGGTCTTTAGGCCTAGGGTCTTGGTCTATCTCATTTTGAATCTACTTAAGGAAGAGTTCTTGACTGGGTTTTCCCCTATATAGGGGTTTTAGCCCTCACTGAGTGCCTACATTTGGTGTCCATGATCTACATGTCTTTGCTTTGATGATTGCTTGATGAGAAGAAGATATGGAAAGAACATAAAGAAGCTAATAAGAACATAATAATATCACAAGTAATTATCAATACAAGAAAATCTTTTTGCCTTTCCCATTTTCTAACACTAATCACAACGAGAAATCAATACTTTTTATTCACAATTTCTTTGTGTCCACAATTACACGTGCATGGAAATAATTAGAGTAATTACACTATCTAATCTCTTTCATTAACAATCACTATAATAATTCATTAAACACATTACATAAATAATCACCCAACATTTATTTTAAATGAACTAGACAAGTGTATTAAACACAATAAGAAATACATATATAATGACTTATAAATAAATTATGACTCAATCTAGTTCCTATCAAAACCCCGCTTTTTGTCATCTATCTCTCATTTCCTCCTCTACTCTAATAACTCAAAACATGGACTACATTGATCTAGCTATCTCCCATTTCCTCCTCTACTCTAATAACTCAAAACATAGACTATAGACTAGCCAATAGGACCTTAAATTCAGGCCACCCACTCTTAAATTCTCTAGGACTCATGCCGACTAGTCGTATTTATCGACATAACGATTTCGTCCTCTCACACTAGAATGGGTTCGATGAACAGGCCACGTAGGATAGACCTTGATCCAATCTTGAAACCCCTTTCTCCCCTTGGATCATCTCCACGTCAGTTTAAACTTCATTGCTGCCAAATATGGTCTCACGACCTTCTAATAATTGCGCACCGATCGGTCCTCAAAGACAACACTGTCCTAATAACGTGTGAAGAAACTACTGGTGGCGGACGAAGAATGAAGCAGTGTCAACACACCGTAAGAGAGCTGGACGCTGGCCTTTACGACTCGAGAATTCAGCTGTTGCAACATCGTCTCCGCCTATACCATCATATGATTCCGTCATTTATAAGGCTATGGCTGCCTAACACACTCTAACTATGGCCAGTCGGCCCTCTAACTCTGGTGCGTAAATGGTATGGAACCACAACTTTTGAAGACTCTCGGCCTCTATGGATATACAACCCCTTAGCTTGATATAGTGCTCAATTTGTTGTGGTTGGACCTTTATGATCCCTGTCTGTGGATGCCCTTACAGAGGCAAGAGCTAACCAGCGTGCCATAGGGTATTAAATGACTGGTTAGCTGCATGTCCGTTAACTTTATAACACACCCCATTATAAAATTATGCCTGCGAGGTATTATAAAGTTAAAGGGCATGCAGCTAACCAGTTATTTAATGCCTTATAACAAGCTGATTAACTCTTGCCCCACAAATACCCTATATTTCACGGTCCACGATGGCACACCGTGTTTGATGCAAGTTTGACTGTTCGACCCTTCCTAGAATTACTAACTCGCGTAGTGGTTCGCTCCCGGATCTCTGCCCCTTGACCACTGCTGCCCAACGGCCAGTTCTATTCTCCTTGCGAGCGATCAACAGATTGAGTGCGCGGTCTTGAATTTGATGCTGCGAGGATTAGATCTCGACCAGCAAAACACACTCAGCTTTACAACATTTAGATTCAACTTTCAAAAACTTAAATAATCACAAATTAGCCAAATAGGTTGGCTATGGGAGGCCACCGAAATTGACAGCATTGCTGGCTAGGGTAATTATGGGATCGCCAAATCTAGTTTCTCCTGAAATCTTTGATCTCGTCTTGAAATTAATCTATAGTAAATCCGCAGGCTCGCAAGAAAACCAATTCTGATACAATGTAATATTCCAAACAACTAAATAATAAAAAATCTGGAACATTTCAGTATTCTAAATAAGAACACAGAATGCACCGGATATGCTAGATGGCATGCACAAATTCTCTACAAAACTAAATTAAACACTGAAACACTGAAGTACAATCATGGATTTTGAGTGAATCCACCACAATTACACTCAAGAGATTTTCGTCTCTTGGATCAAACTAAAACTGGCCTAGCCAAATTCTCAATAAAACAAGAATTGGCCTGGCCAAATTCTCATTTAAACACAAATAAATAGATAGATTCAAGATCCTCCAAATGTCTAGTTCCTATCCCTAGGTTTGATGGACTCTCTAGAAACATTACTTTATTATTTTTCCTAAAAAAGTGAAGGCATATACCATGGGCAGATCCCATGGGAAAATACAATGGGTAAATTCCATCCATTTTGAACATGTCAAAAAAATAAAATATCACAGAGTAGTATTGTTTCCCAATGTAATTTTCCATAGAAAGTTTTCAAAGTCTTAACAACATAATATACAACTCCATGGATGCATCAATATATGCATCCCACTTTGCATATAAAGTTGATGAACCATATAATTGTTGGTTCCTCATTTTCCAATAAGTAAAAAAGAAAAAAGAAAACATGTTGCATATTATATAATGATTTTACATATTATAAGTGAATTTATAACACAAATCAACTATAATATTACTAATTTATAATTTTATTATGTAATCAATAAATAAAACAGTAATTAGATTTAAAAAAAACATTTTAAATTAGATATTTTTTTGCTAACAATTATAATTATACTGGCTTGATAATAATTTTTAACCATAATATGTTCTCCATAAACAATTTAATCATTTTAAAACAACCTAAAAGTAATGTATGAAATTAAACTTTACTTTATAAATCATTGTAAAAAGTAATCACATTGATTCATTAGTTGAAACTAATAATTTTGTAAATACATTTTAACAAAATTATATACATTATTATATACACCATAAGTATAATAATATTATACATATTTATTTCATCTTTTATTAGTTGTACAATATCCATAGTTAATATGCAAGGATTGTAGAAATATATTTTGTTAAGATGGTGTCAATACTTAATATAGTATGTTTTTAGGATACACAATTGATTTTTATTTTGGGTAGATTTTAGACTTATGTCCTTATCATACTAGGTTTGATTATCCATATCCATTACCTTTTAAATGCTTAATCATATCCATTATATATTTTATAATTTTTCCAACAAAAACTAAATTACTATACAACATTTGTGTGAAAAAATACAAATTAAGTTATTTCCATTTAAATTACACATATAAATTTAATAGAGAAAAAATATCCTAAAACTCTTTCAAAATTATCTCAAAATATATCAAATTACCAATATTTATCCTATTACTTTACAATTACATATTTTACCATATTTTATTAAATATTATTAATTTGACTTTTAGTTTTAATGTAAGTGAATATTTAATATAAATCCAACATAGAATTTTTCTCAATAATTTTAATAATATATATATTAATCTTTTTTTTTTTTTTTTTTTTTTTTTTTTTTTTTTTTTATTAATTTAGCTTATAATTAATAAAAATAACAACAATAATAAAACTCTTATAAATTATTACTCATCACTGAATTAGACAACAATCTAAATTGATTTATCAAAACCAACAATTTTAAAACATATTCAAGAACAATATTTTATTACACACTATCCCTTCTTTTTAATTTTTATAATCCAAATACTAATGTTTTTATTTTTTATGATTTTTAATTTCTTTTTAATTTTCATGATCAAAATATTAGTATTTTTAATTTTTGTGATCACAATACTCCTGTTTATTGAGAAATACAACTCTATAAAGCATACGTCCGGGAATAAAAGCACTGAGCCTAACTAAAAATCCATTTTGCCTCAAATTTTTATTTAGTGACTTGTTAGTTAAAAATGTGAAAAACTCATAATATTTAAAATTATGATTTTCTTCAATTTCAGATTTTGGGTTAAAATCTACTAAAGAATAGAAAAATCTACCAACCAATGCTCCATCGCGAGATTGAAATAATTCCTGTTACATTCTCCCCTTTAATGATTTCACCAAAAACCAAAAAAAAAAGTTTGTTATTACATCAAAATGTGGTTACACGATAAATATTTTTATGTTTTCCTCATGAGTTTCAATTAATTCTTTTCTCAATGGTTTTGTAATTGTAAATATGCCTACAAGCTGGTATTTTGATTTGCAGAACTCCATACATATTTCATTATTTATTAATTCTCATATGTTTTCCTCATTAGTTTCAATTAATTCTTTTCTCAATGGTTTTGTAAATATGCCTACAAGCTGGTATTTTGATCTACAGAACTTCATATATATTTCATTATTGCTTACTAATTTTTGAATAAAGCGATACCTCGTATCAATATGTTTATTCTTTTTATGGAAAACATGATTTCTTGATAATGTAATAGCAAATTTGTTGTCACAAAATATCTGAGTTGGTTCTTTCTATTCATGCAACAAGTTTTTCAAAATTCTTCTCATCCACGCACTTTGACATGCTCTTGTTGTGGCGACAACATACTCTGCTTCAGCTGATGAGAAAGTCACAATGGATTGCTTCACTGATGCCTATGAAACTGCTTTTAAACCAAAACTGAACACATACGCAAATGTGCTCTTCCTGTCATCAATATTGCCTGCAAAATCACTATTTGTATATCTAGTTAGTTTAAAATTTGAAACAAATATATACAAAGTACCATAATTGTAATATCCCTCCCTTTAATAATAAATAATAAATAATAAAAATAAAAATATAAAAATATAATAATAAATAA
>APFE031471866.1:37576-50992 GCA_000404065.3 Pinus taeda
GAGGGATATTACAATAATTTCTTGTTCCAACAACATATCTTAAAATCTTTTTTCCAACTAGCCAATGGGTACTCTTAGGAGGATCCATGAATCTAGAAATTAAACTTACAACAAACATTATATCGGGTCTTGTTGCATTCAGGGTCTTGTTGCATTCAAATACATAAGACTTCCAACCAATTTTTTAAACAAGGTTGGATCAATATCTGAACCTTGATCATCCTTACTGAGTTTTGTACCAATTGCAATTGGGGTTACAACTGACTTACAATTTTCCATCCTGAACCTTTTCAATATATCCTTTGCATACTTAGATTGAAAAATGAAAATACCATCTTTAGATTGAATTACTTCAATACTAAGAAAATATTTCATTAAGCCTAAATCAATGATATCAAATTATGTTTTTATGCTTGTCTTAAAATCATCTATTGAGAGATCGAGTGAAAATCAAATTATCAGCGTACAGGCACACAATCAAAATTTTACCTTCCTCATTTACTTTTGTATACAAAGTTGGCTCACTTGGACTCCTGATGAATCCATTGTTATTCAAATATTTATCGCTTCTACTATAACACACTCAAGTTGCTTGTTTCAATCCATATAATGCTTTCTTTAATTTGTAGACTTTATCTTCTTGACCATCAATTTCACATCCACAAGGTTGTTTCACATAAACCTCTTTTTCTAGAAAACCATTTAAAAATGCAGACTTAACACCCATATAATATATTTTTCATTTATTTTGTGCAACAATAGCTAATACCATTCTTACTAAGTCAAGTCTAGCTACAGGTGCAAAAGTTTATTTATAATCGATACCAGGTTGTTGACTGAACCCCTGAACTACAAGTCTTTCTTTATGCTTTTCAATTTCACCTTCAACATTCACTTTTGTTTTGTAAATCCATTTAAAACCTATAGTATTTTTACACCTATAGTTCCCAAGTATTATTTCTTTATATAACATCAATTTCTTCGTCCATGGCTTTTATCCAAACTTCTTCTTTCACAACTTCATCAAAATTTACTGGATCATATGCAAGTAATGCAAAATTTGAAACTTGATCTATTTCATCATTGTGCTCATACAATACCTTTAAACTTCTAGTCTTTTGACCTTTAATTCTATTCTTTAATGTACCTATTGCAAGATTAGATTCATTACTCACCTCGGATTTTGTTGTTTGTTGTCCACTATAACCTGATGGTTCACCTTGTTCTTGATTTCTCGATGTTCTGAATTGTAATGGACTCACTCTTGGTGATTGGCTTGTTGAAGTGCTTGCAGTAGGTTTATATGGAATCGAATGTCCACCTTGTACTTCTAACTCATCTTCATTATCATCTCCATGAGATAATACAACTCCATCTGCAACATATTTATCTATGCTTCCATCCCAAGCATCTTCTTCCTTGAATTCAACATCTCTACTGATAATATATTTCTTGGTGATGGGATCATAGAGTATATATGCTTTAGATTCCTCACTGTATCCAATAAAGACACATTTCTCAATTCTATCACCTAACTTCTTTCTTAATTCTTTAGGAACGTGTGCATAAGCAACACATCCAAAAATTCTTAAATGAGATATATGACAATTATTACTATTCTAGGATTCTTTGAGAACTCGGTCCTTCACGTTCTTGGTCAGATTTTTGTTAAGAATATAAACAACACAAGATACTGCTTCTCCCCAATATTCATTTGGCAGATGATTTTCCTTCAACATACTTCGAGCCATATTCAAAATAGTTCAATTTTTCCTTTTAGCTATTCCATTTTGCTGTGGAGTATAACGCGTAGTAAACTACCTCTTGATTCAATGCGATAGACAAAACTCAATGAAATCTGTTAGCATATATTCACCACCTCTATATGATCTAAAATTTTTAATATGCTTTCCACTTTCCTTTTCAACCATAACTTTAAATATTTTAAATACAAAAAATGCTTCAAATTTCTGTTTTAGAAGATAAACCTATGTTTTTTTGACTTTAGTCATCAATAAAACTTAAAAAGTAAATATTACCAGCCAAAGAAGGTGTTTGCATTGGTCCACATAAATCTGTGTGAACAATCTCCAATGGAGCTTTCGCCCTATACGAAACTCCAATGCAAATTCGTCTATGATGCTTTGCAAGTATACAACTTTCACATGAGCTCGTTGGCTGTTGAATACCGGGTAACCCTTCCACCATGTGTTTCTTCTGCAACAAATCTAGACCACCAAAATATAAATGAGCATATCTTAAATGCCATAACCACGATTCATCGAAATTCTTAGTTTTATAAGCATTCAAGGAGGGAGACAATTCATTTCTCAATATAATAAAAAACATCCTATTCTTTGTCATTTTTACTCTTGGTATTAATTGCTTGCTTGGATATTTGTCAATAATAGTACACACATTATTCTTGAAGAACACTCTATACATTTTCTCTATCAATTTTCCAATGCTCAACAAATTTCATTTTAAGCTAGGTACATAATACACATCACCAACTGTTCTTCTATCACCATCTCTACTATAAACAACAACCACTCCTTTACCTTTAATGCATTCCTTAATATCGTTACCCAACTTGACTTCACACTGAATAATGGCCTCTAGATTGGAAAATAGATATTTGTTTCCAGTCATGTGATTGTTGTAGCCGCTATCTAAAAACAAAATGTCATTTGAACATGCTCGAGTCACGTCACAAGTCATAAACACTGGCTTCTTATTATCTTCAAATTCTTCGAAGATGTGTGCAAATTTCTTACTAGCATTTCCCTGCCTCTCCAAACACTTGGTAGAAAAATGGCCATATCTTTTGCAATAATAACATTGAACTTTAGACATATCATACCTTTGATTTCCTCGATGCCAGGTTCGATTGTTACTCCCCCTTAAATTAGAAGGATGGTAATGAGTTTTTTCTTCATGATCATAATTATCTCGCGGATGTCTTTGATCAACTACTCTGCCACCTCTTCCTCTATTACTTGATCTTCCTCTGCCTCTTCCTCTATTAAATTGAAGCTAAGTTTTGAAGGCATTTTCCAACGTGCTATCATCATATCTTGACATCCTGGATTCATGTGTAATCAACGAACTAGTCAACTCTTCAATTTGCATTTGACTTGTGTCCTTGAACTCTTCTATGGATACAACAATCACTTCAAATTTATTTGGCAAACTTCGAAGGACTTTCTCAATCACTCTCTTATTTGAGAGGTTTTCTCCATACTATCTCAATTGATTAACAACACTCATGACTTGAGTCATAAAAGCATCCATAGTTTCACTATCTCTCATTTTCAGATTCTTGAGATCTCTTCTCAAATTTTGTAACTTGACATTCTTCACTTTCGATACACCGTGATAACAAGATTAGAGAGTGTCCCACGCCTTCTTCGAAGATTCTGTATTTGAGACTTTTGAAAGTATCACGTCATCTAAACCTTGTTGAATAAGGCCAAGAGATTTATTGCCCTTCTTTCTTTTCTCTCTCAACAACATTCATTCAACATTTGTAAGAACTATCTCTGTTGCCTTGTTGCCTCATTAGTAGGCTATGATAGTTAGTTATCAGTAAAAAAATTGTCATATACCCAGAACAATTTTTTTTTTGATTGTTTTTACATTTGTAAATGTATTCATTTTACATACTCCAACGCTATTTAATTCACATCCTATCCACGTATGCATAATCTCATACACTTATAAAGTTGGTAATATCAGCGTTAAATTAGGCAGGCTCTGCTGATCGTGCGAATTCAATCTACACCATCGTTTGGTATGGGAAATTGGGTTATGGATCTCTAACTGTCGGCTAGCCGCCTTGATTTTTGTTAAATTGAAATGCTAATTAAATACCTGCACTACCTATTGTACGTGGCATGTGCAGTCCTGACCAGCTAGGCTACTGCCTCTGGATCCCCTTGGAATCAACGGTGTTGGAGCTGGCTTGGCGATCCAACGGCCGTAGATGGCTCGAACCTTGTTCACATCACTTGGTCTCAATTCGGAAATTAATTCTTCCACCATTTCGCTTGGTCCGCCGCTTGGTCGCTGCTCTTGTTCATGGTCTTGATTCACTCTTCGAACCAGGTTTCTATGGTGATAGTGGAGGGTGCTTAGAACGCCATACCTTTGTCTTCGCCCTTCGAATTGATCACTGGTAAGTCTTTAACAGTGTAGACTGATTATACCCAATTGCTTTACGCAGCAGTGGTTTGATCCTGCCCTCATGCACTCAATTTTTTTGTTTTTTGTTTGCCTGAGACTGTTTAGGATATCTAACCTGCTTTCTGTGGTCTCAAACAGGATTCTCTCGGCTCTGTTTCGAGTTTGGTTACGAATGGTGACAACGACCTCCAGAAATGGAATTAACTTCAAATTCTGCCGGGTATGAGGGTTTCCGCCCTGGTTATGGTCTTTTAGTTATTTCTCTATTAATTCTCTTGTGGGAGGGACCTTACTCCTGAGATTGCTACTGTTTATGCAATGTAGAGTCGGGTTTTTTTAGATTGCCCATCGAGAATCTGTTACTCATGTATTATATATATATATATTTTTTAAGTAAAGAAACTTAGCTTCGAGGGTTTTTACCTCTGAAGCCTTTTGAGTGGCACTGGCCTATTTGTAAATACCTTAAGCTGTCTTACAACGTGTCCATTTTCTTGTGTTTATGTCTCATTAAAAGTGCTGGAAATCATATGCTTAATGAAATCTGGTTTATTGGGTAATTTTGTAAATCCTGTACATTTGGAAAGTCTCCTTCCTGGGTTATAATTGCCGTAAGGTTTATGCTGTTTCCAACGAGATTATCATGTATTTTGTTTAACTACTACAACTCTTCATCTTGCTATATTGCAGAGTTCCATGCGGTGCCAATATATGTATATATATTAATGTTCCACATTTATTGTTTTCTATGTCTCTTCAGTTTATTATTGTACAAAAATTACATGCACTGTTTCCAAGTAAATATTGTCTTTCGACTCGCTCAATCGTTACAATCTTCTTGCTACGCATTTTAGCAGAGGTGGAGTTTATAATTTCTTTTGTTTAATTTGATCAATGAATTCGATAGTATAGCCATTGTTAAGTTTTGATTGTAACTCCGTCTAGCCATTATATCCATAGCCGAATACCTGTCCGGCAATTAACTAAATTATCTTTGTTGAGGGTTTGAACAATGGTCCATTAATTTGGGATTATGGGTTTTTCAGTTGGAATTTTAGGAAGCCCTTTCACCCAAAGAACAGGGTCGACCATCAATACATGTCTTCCTTCTATGATTCAAATGTAATTCAATTTTTGATGTAGCAAATCTTTAAACTTAGACTGAAAGCCCTACACCCAGGGTTCTGGCACACTTTGTGCTTGTAATTCCTTTCTCGCAATGAGTACGTTTAACTAACTACGGTAGAGTTAGCTAGGGCTCAGAATTTTAGGCTTTTACCTTGTTCACTACTACAGTTCTTTCCTAAAAAGAATTCTGATTAGGACCGAAAACACGTTACTTCTGAAACTTTCATACTAGAGTCACTCTTGTTGGAGTCGGTTTGATTGTGAGACCGATTGCATTTCATCATATGCCAGAACGCTAGGTGCGCCAAGCTTACAAAGTCTCATTAATTAAGTCTTCCATTTCTCAGAAACCTTTCCTTCATCACCACCCCAACATGACCCTTTTCAAGGAAATGGTTCGTCCTCCGTTGCCTGCTCTTTTCCTTCCCTATTGCACAATTCCACACTTCCTCTACAGTGCTCCGCTCTTATCAATCAGAGTAAAGGAGTGTTTTTATATGTATATATTTAGTTTCCATTAACTATACAGTTTTTCTTTTAAAATGACCCTTACAATATTTTTTTTTTAACAGAAAATAACATGGACACCTAGTAAGAGTCACTTCCACAATTGGCTCAGGTTTTAGATAAAATATCATAACAGTGCAAACATTTAACATAGTTCACTTCATTAATACTTTTAAATTCTTCCTAAGCGGTTCAATCGACTTACCTGTGCCACTGTAACTTGCGAACACTTTAGAAGCCGAGATCACCTCTGTTCATCTGCTTCCAATCTGCCACCCGTCCATGAGATTCGTCTTTCAGGAACAGAATCTCCCCCCTAACTCTCTTGCAGGACCACTGTCCGTAGCAAGACGCTCGCACTTAGTGCTTGGCTATCTGGTCCTCACTAGACTTAGCCATTTTTCTCATTTTCTTTTTTTTCTTTTTTTTGCCTGTCCCAACAGCACAAAATTTTTCCCCACTCCCCCTCTTTTCCTCTGGAAGCCTTTCCAGTTAGGGAAAACAGTTAGGGTTGGAATCACAACAACTGTCTTGCCTCCAACTTCCTCCTTGAGAAGTTGCCAGCTTTTAAAGAAACATTTCTTATATTTTTTTTAAAAGAAAATATTATTAAATTCAAACAAATAATAATATTAAACTCAGTTTGTCATTTACCACAATAAATCCAAATATTTACATTTATCCTGGGGTATTACATCTCCCCCTCTTGAAATTAGACACCGTCCCGATGTCTTTCGGCCCTAAACATCTCTGGATAAGCTTTTTTCATGAGCTCTTCATCTTCCGAGTAGCCTCATCAGGCCCAAAGTGCTACCACTGCACCTTAACTTGGGTAATAGCTCGCTTCCGCAACATTACTTCTCTCCTGTCTAGGATGTTTAGCGGCTCGACCAAGATTTCTCCTTCCGGTTCGACCTGTATATCCTGCCAGTGGATTACATGCTTATGATCATAAACATATTTTTTTAATACGGAAACATGGAAGACATTATGGACCTGTATGTGACTTGGCAGAGTGAGCTAGTAAGTTACTGGCTCAATTCTCGCTAAGACCTGAAAGGGTCCACAAAATCGGGGTGCCAATTTAGCGCACCCGCTCCATTGTAATGTGCTTTTTTTTGCTCGAATTCTCACATATACATGATAACCAACTTGATACTCTCTAAACTTCCTCTTCTGGCTAGCAAATTTCTTTTGCCTATCCTGAGCTGCCTTTAAATTAACTCGCACTTTCTTAACCATTTCTTCCATTTCCTTAAGCATGTCGGGTCCCAACATTAATCTGTCTTCCGGTCCACCCCAACTTGAGGGCGTGCGACACTTTCGCCCATACAATACTTCAAATGGGCTCATTTGCAATGATGTATGCTAACCATTATTATATGCGAACTCGACCAAGTGCAGATAATCTTCCCACTTAGTCAGTTGCTACATTACATATGACATTAACATGTCTTCCACCACCTGGTTCACCCGTTCTGTTTGTCCGTCAGTTTGAGGGTGATACGATATACTGAAATTCAACTGAGTTCCTAATTCTCCAAATAGTGTTTTCCAAAAAACCGAGGTAAATTTTACATCACGGTATGAAATTATTGTTTTAGGTAACCCATGCAGTCTAAATATTTCTGCATGAAGATGTGGGTAATCTGCACAGCTCTATAAGTCGATTTCACATGTATAAAATGTGCCGATTTACTTAATTTTTCCACCACCACCATGATGGAATCATTGTTTTTATTTGTCTTGGGCAAACCCATTATGAAGTCCATGGAGATGGTTTCCCACTTCCATTCTAGAATAGGTAATGGTTGTAACAACCCTGCAGGATGTTGGTGCTCCGCCTTAATTTGTTGGCACTCCAGACAATGTGCCAGGTACTCAACCACATCCTTCTTCATACCTGGCCAATAATACTCCTTCCAGAGTGCTGTTATCATTTTCTGATATCCTGGGTGTCCAGCATAGTGAATTTTATGAAATTCCAACAAAATCAAGTTTTTAATGCTGTTTTGATAGGGCACATCCAACCTCCCCTGATAATACAACATTCCAGTAGTACCTAAAGCGTAACCCTGCTATTTTTCTTCGCTGGTGGGGTGTTGTACTTGCTGTTTTATTTTCTGATATATCGTATCTTGATCTGTTGCCTTTTTAATCATCTCTTCCAAGGGGATTTTCCGTTTGCTACAAGAAATCTCATATAAACACTGTAATTTCCGACTTAAAGCGTTTGCCACCCAATTCTCTTTCCCCTTCAAATGCTTGATCTCAAAATCAAAACCACCTAGGAAATCCACCAACCGTGCTTGCCTAGCATTTTAGGTGGGTTGGCTAAAATAATTGGTTAGACTATGGTGGTCGGTCAATAATAAAAATTTCCTTCCCACAAGGTAATGTTGCCACATTTTCAAGGCGTGAATGACAACTGCCAACTCTAAATCATAAGCAGAATATTTCTGTTCATGTTCTTTTAGTTACCTTGACTCGTAAGAAATTACCTTCCCTTCTTGCATCAACATGCCTCCTACTCCTTCTTTACTTGCGTCAGTGCGCACCACATAATCTTTACTAGGATCAACTATGCTTAGAATGGGTGCGGCGGTGAGCAGATGCTTAAGCTGCTCAAAACTTTTTTGGCATGCTGGGGTCCATCTAAAAGTTCTTCCCTTTTTCTGCAAGGAAGTGATAGGATATGCTACTCTCGAGAATCCTTCTACGAATTGTCTGTAATAACCTGCCAATCCCATGAAGGATCTGATGTCTGCCACATCCTTTGGTACCGACCATTCCATTATGGTCCTTATCTTTTCGGGGTCCACCGCGATCCCTTCTTTTGTGATTATATGTCCCAAGTATTGTATCTGTTCCTTGAAGAAGTCACACTTGCTGAACTTGGCATATATCTGGTGTTCTTGGAGGGTTTGCAGTACCAATCTGAGGTGCTCTTTGTGCTCTTCCATAGTTCGGGAATATATCAATATATCATCAATAAAAATCAGCACAAACCTATCCAAATACTGATGAAATATGTTTTTCATTAAATACATAAAAGTCGCGAGAGCATTGGTTAACTCAAAGGGTAGCACCACAAACTCGTAATATCCATACCCTGTTCTAAAAGCAGTCTTAGCTATGTCTTCCTCCTTAATCCTGATTTGGTGATACCCTAATCGCAAATCGATCTTGGAAAATATTGTTGCTCCTTTCACTTGATCAAAAAGTTCATCAATCCGGGGTAGAGGATACTTATTTTTGATTGTCAATTTATTCAACTAACAATAATATATACACACGCGAAGGGTCCCGTCCTTTTTCTTAACGAACAATACTGGAGCTCCCTAGGGAGACACACTGGGGTGAATGTAGTTTTTGTCTAACAGTTCGTGTAACTACATTTTTAACTCTGTCAATTCGGGTGTGCTCATTCTGTAAGGTGCTCAGGATACCGGGGCTGCCCTTGACACCAATTCGATAGTAAAGTCTATGTCTCTCTTAGGTGGCAGTCCTGGAATCTCCTCTGGAAACACATCAACAAATTCTTGTATCATAGGAATGTTGTCCAATGTGGCTGTTTTATCTTTTGAGTTAGCATAGCCCACTTGGATGGCAAAATCTGACATCCCTTCCTAATGCATTTTGCTAGCTGAGAAGTAGTTGTTGGCCGAATCTACACTGGCCGCTTAATCCCCCGCGTCTCTTGCCTTGCTTGAAGCTCATCCTTGTAATAGGTAGTCTTTATTTATTTATTTAATTATTATTATTATTTAATTATTATTATTATTAATTTTTAATTTTAATTTTTAATTTTTAATTTTTTAATTTTTAATTTTAATTTTAATATATATATATATATAATATATAATATATATATATATATTAACGTTTGTAAAATGTATCATTTTACATACTACAATGCCCATTTAATTCGCATCCTATCCATGTATGCATAATCTCATACACTTATGAAGTTTGTAATCTCAACATTAAAATAGGCAGGCTTTGCTGATTGTGCAAATTCAATCTACACCGTCGTTTGGTATGGGAAATTGGGTTATGGATCTCTGACCGTCGGCTAGCCACCTTGATTTTTGTTAAATTGAAATGTTAATTAAATACCTGCACTACCCACTGTACGTGGCATGTGTAGCCCTGACCAGCTTGGCTACTGCCTCGGGATCCCCTTGGGATCAACGGTGTTGGAGCTGGCTTGGTGATCCAACGGCTATAGATGATTCAAACCTTGTTCACATCACTTGGTTTCAATTCAGAAATAAATTCTTTCGCCATTTCGCTTGGTCCGCCGCTTGGTTGCTGCTCTGGTTCATGGTCTTGCTTGACTCTTCGAACCGGGTTTCTGTGGTGATAGTGGAGGGTGCTTAGAATGCCATACCTTTGTCTTCGCCCTCCGAATTGATCACTGGTAAGTCTTTAACGGTGTAGAATGATTATACCCAAGTGCTTTACACAACAGTGGTTTGATCCTACCCTCATGCACTAGTTTTTTGTTTTGTTTTGTTTTGTTTGTCTGAGACTATCTCAGATATCTAACCTGCTTCCTATGGTCTCACGCATGATTCTCTCGGCTCCGTTTCGAGTTTGGTTACGAATGGTGACAAAGACCTCTAGAAATGGAATTAACTTCAAATTCTGCCAGTTATGAGGGTTTCCATCTTGGTTATGGTCTTTTAGTTATTGCTCTATTAATTCTCTTGCAAGAGGGACTTTACTCCTGAGATTGCTACTGTTTATGCAATGTAGAGTTTGGGTTTTTTTAGCTCGTCCGTCGAGACTCTGTTACTCATGTATTATATATTTATTATTTTTTAAGTAAAGAAACTTAGCTTCAAAGGTTTTTACCTCTGAAGCCTTTTGAGCCACGCTGGCCTATTTGTAAATACCTTAAGATGTCTTACAGCGTGTCCATTTTCTTGTGTTTATGTTTCATTAAAAGTGCTGGAAGTCATATGCTTAATGAAATCTGGTTTATTGGGCAATTTTGTAAATCATGTACATTTGGAAAGTCTCCTTCCTGGGTTATAATTACTGTAAGGTTTATGCTGTTTCCAACGAGATTATCATGTATTTTGTTTAACTACTACAACTCTTCAGTTTTCTATACCTCAGAGTTCCATGCGGTGCCAATATATGTATATATATTAATGTTCCACGTTTATTGTTTTCTCTGTCTCTTCAGTTTATTATTGTACAGAAATTACATGCATTGTTTCCAAGTAAATATTGTCTTTCGACTCGCTCAATCGTTACAATCTTCTTGCTACGCATTTTAGGAGAGGTGGAGTTTATAATTTCTTTTGTTTAATTTGATCAATGAATTCGACAATATATCCATTGTTAAGTTTTGATTGTAACTTCGTTTGGCCATTATATCCATAGCCGAATACCTGTCCGGTGATTAACTAAATTATCTCTGTTAAGGGTTTGAGCAATGGTCCATTAATTTGGGATTATGGGTTTTTCAGATGGAATTTTAGGAAGTCCTTTCACCCAAAGAACAGGGTCGACCATCAATACATGTCTTTCTTCTATGATTCAAATATAATTCAATTTTTGATGTAGCAAATCTTTAAACTTAGACTGAAAGCCCTACACCCAGGGTTCTGGCACACTTTGTGCTTGTTATTCCTTTCTCGCAGTGAGTACGTTTAACTAACTACGGTAGAGTTAGACAGGGCTCAGACTTTTAGGATTTTACCTTGTTTACTACTACAGTTCTTTCCTAAAAAGAATTCTAATTAGGACCGAAAACACGTTACTTTTGAAACTTTCATACTAGAGTCACTCTTGTTGGAGCCGGTTTGATTGCGAGACCGATTGCATTTCATCATATGCCAGAATGCTAGGCATGCCAGGCTTACAAAGTCTCATTAATTAAGTCTTCCATTTCTCATAAACCTTTCCTTCATCACTACCCCAGCGCGACCCTTTTCGAGGAAATGGTTCGTCCTCCGTTGCTTGCTCTTTTCCTTCCTTATTGCACAATTCCGCACTTCCTCTACAGTGCTCCACTCTTATCAATCAGAGTAAAGGAGTGTTTTTATATGTATATATTTAGTTTCCATTAACTATACAATTTTTCTTTTAAAATGACCTTACAATATTTTTTTTTAACAGAAAATAACATGGACACCTAGTAAGAGTCACTTCCACAATTGGCTCAGGTTTTAGATAAAATATCATAACAGTGCAAACATTTAACACAGTTCACTTCATTAATAATTTTAAATGTTTTTTAAGCGGTTCAACCCATTTACTTGTGCCACTGTAACTTGCGAACACTTTAGAAGCCGAGATTACCTCTGTTCATCTGCTTCCAATCTGCCACCCATCCATGAGATCTGTCTTTCAAGACCAGAATCTCCCCCTAGCTCTCTTGCAGGACCACTGTTCGCAGCAAGACGCTCGCACTTAGTGCTTGGCTATCTGGTGCTCACCAGAGTTAACCATTTTTCTCATTTTCTTCTTTTTCTCTTTTCTGCCTGTCCCAACAGCACATAATTTCCTCACTCCCCCTCTTTTCCTCTGGAAGCCCTTCTAGTTAGGGAAAACAGCTAGGGTTGGAATCACAACAACTGTCTTGCCTCCAACTTCCTCCTTGAGAAGTTGCCAGCTTTTAAAGAAACATTTCTTATATTTAAAAAAAAAAAAAATATTATTAAATTCAAACAGATAATAATATCAAACTCAGTTTGTCATTTACCACAGTGAAGCTCAATATTTACATTTATCACGGGGTATTACAAAAATCCCCAAAAATCATAAAAACACAACCATGTTCTCATTGGAATAAACCAGGAATCATAGTTTTTCTCAGTTAAGATAAGAATTGACTATAGTATTCGAAGCCAATTTTTACAAATAACTAAAATCTTCGAATGAAAGTTAAAAACACTTTTCTATTTAATTATTGTATAAATGATGGAGAAATAAATGTCTTCCATACTAAGCCGAATACTATTCAAAATGCGTTGAATAAATTTCAAGATAGTTTGAATAAATTTCAGAATATTACCCAAGAAAATAAAGAGATTCTGCTTCTTTTATCTGTGGGAAGAAAAAACAGTGTGTTCCTTCTCTTACCTACACTAGAATCCTTAACTTTCTCCGAAAAAATATTGCAGCAATATTACTTCAACTCAAAATTACACAATCCTCCTTAAATGGCAAAGTTCAAACACCGTATAGATTGTACATGCAATACTAAAATACGCACCATTCACTCCATTAGAAAAATTACCATCACGATCATGAGTAACCATCACGATCTGAGTAAAGAGACCATGGGGGGCTAAAACAAAGAAATATTAAAATTAGAGACATTGTAACTCAGCTTACTCTTATACACTAAGATATGATAATTAACTTTTATACAATGCATTAATAAATACTAATAATCATGTAGTTAAATCATACATGTGGATTATTATATTTGCGGTAGGTATGGTACCATATATTCATTTTTTGTTTTTACAAAAAAAATTATGATGTTTATGTATAATTTAATATTAGAAATTTAATTTTTGTTAATTTTTATTATTATTTAAATTTATTTATTTGTAAAGTGATTGGTTGAGG